>JAQIWH010001466.1:0-31387 GCA_034695005.1 Cryptops parisi | reverse complement strand
TCAATAATGTCACACCTCGTGTCAATGCTCCAAATGTATTGGTAGTCCACTTCTGGCAGCAAGTGTTGGTTTTTTTTTACCAGTAATGCATGTTGCTGATGCTAAATTTTCCATTCCTATTGAACGTGATTGCCTCATCTGTTCAGAGAATGGTAGATTGAACCAAACAATTGTTTATGAGCAAACAGTTGCAGAAATTAACACAGCCCGGAACGTCATTTCTCCCATGTTTTTGATGAGATAGGAAGGCAAACTCTTGTGTAGAACACCCGACTTCCCTGATTTGACACTATACACGTATAGTGGTGTAGTGCTAAATAAAAGGGTGGGTACACGCTATAGTCAAACAGGGTACACAATCTAGTAAAGCATATTATATAGGAAAAATGTTTTTCAGTAAAAGAGGTAGGCACACGCATATCCCAAAAACAAAGAGGTGGGTACATGGTATGTACCCCTGTGTACCCCCGACTACACCACTGTACACGTAAGATGATGGAAGTGGACGTGGTTAAATCAAAGTGGTAGACATTTTGAACACCTTCAACAAGTCTGATTGCAAAACCTTGTGAAAACCCTGTGGAAAATTTATTTTGTTTTATGTCAAATATCTCCTTAATGGTAGAAGAAATCACAAATATTTCCGGTGAAAGTTATTTTTTCTAAAAGAACTTTCCAACAATAGTCTACTTGACACATGTTTCCATTTGAAATTTCAAAGATGACCCCAGTTTAACTTACTTTCGGTTTGTTCCAACTGTAATGCCATGCCTTCTTTGGGTCAACATTGGTGATTAAATTATCACACATCAATCCACATTTACGTTTTTTTTTAAAACCGCAGGTATGGATGGTCTGAAACACCCTGTATATGCATACAGTTGAATAATATTGCTTGTCATCTGATGTCACTATTTTCATGAAAACAATACATCGTGTACAGTACATGTCATTAAATCACATATATTTAGCGCTGATAACAAATACTTAAATAAGCAGTTTGGAATGGGAGCCTTTATTTCCCATCTGGCATAGGCCTATTATCAGCTCTGCACGGCCCTGCATCTGGGCAATATTCCTTAAAAAAATATTCTAACTATTATTAACCTTCCTCCCCCGTTCCCTTAACCACAGAAACCCAATCATCCCAAAATCCACTTTTCTTTTAGCAGAGAACCAGGTAACTGTGATAGATCTCAGTTTAGGTTAGTTAAAAATAACAAAAGAAGCAATTAACAACACGCCGAGTGATAAAAATGGCAGTACCATGTAGGCATTCTTTCCCTATGATCCACCATGGTGATCCACCATGGGGGTCACCATCATAACAACGTGAAGGTAAATAACAAAGATGAAAAAAAAAAAAGCTGCCCAATCCAAAGGGTATCAGCATGATTCTGAAAATTGAAGAGTTCACAATAATGAACTGAACGATAGAGAACAGCTCATTATGTATACTGTATGTATTTATCAACGTCTTCATAATATTCAATGCCTGCTCAATTGAGTAGTTCCTCAAACCACCGCACTTGAAGTGGTGTCGCTAGTGAACGAGAATAACATGGCTATGCAAATCAAGCTAATTTTGTAGGTTTCTGTTGTATCCTAAATAATAAAACGATAAGAATCTCATCGTCGGTGGGTTTATGACGTGTCATTGGCCAAAAACGTGTATCGTCATATGATGTCATATGGACGTATAGCAAGGAATCACACGACACTCAAATAATGTTGTTTGGAACCCTGCCCCAAGGCGACCTTGTAAAGGAAGCGAGTTATTTTAAAGTGGTTTTTATGTTGTTGTTGTTGTTGTTGTTGTTGTTGTTGTTGTTGTTGTTGTAGGATTCATTATTGCTACACGTAATCGAATGTTGGGAGCAACAAGAGATTTAAAACATGATGCTATTCATAACTCACTACATATTTGACTGAAATAATTTGCGATAAATTATTTAAGCCCATGCTAACAAATCATGCTACTAATGTAATGTTACAGAATTGGTTGCTGCTGAAACGAGAAATGTCATTTAAAAAACCATTAAACAAAAAATTACTTAAAGCTATAAATTTTTTAACAATATTAAAGCTTCATAAAGTGCGAAAAAAAAAATTTTGGGTTACATTATATCATTGTTGGTAGGCCAATTGTGAAAACCAGAAAAAAAAATTGTCAAAATTAATAATTTTATTTTTATAAAGAATTGGCATTGACGCTGAATCTCAAACCTGTGGGGTTGGTAAAAGTTAGTTGCATAAAGACTGTGATTAGTAAAATTACCTAAGTGGAAAGAGGCAATGTGTTTTGAAAATTCAAATCAAAAGTGGTTCAAAAAGAATTACCAAAGGACCAGCTAGTCTTCTGTAGCAGGTGCTTGCCTGGCTGTCTGCCCTTGATTATTGCATTAAGAAAATGGAAAAAATGCTAACTGGGAATGGAGAGAGGTCAACTGACTTGGTTGGGTGGTATGGAAAACAAAATATAAGTCAAAATTATACTTCAGTGAATTAAATTTAATTAATAAAGAATTATTAAGTGTGTATCGTTGAACTATGTTGATGTTTTTGATGTATTAATTAGTTAATCGGTTTTCTATTAATTTAGATTCCTTGTAGTGAAAAACCAAGTTGTGTTAAAACCAAAGAGCACTGTTACTGTGTATAACGTCATGTGCTTAATAGCCAGTGTTTCTATTAAATGTTGTTAATCCATTCCATTGTTGGTTAACTGAGAAAGTATCATAATTATTTCAGTTGAAAATAAACCAACACGTTGAATTCTACATTTGAAAGTATGGTATATGGCATTTTCATTTCCGTAATTTCGTTGTATGGTGTTATGGAAGTATTTTTGAACTACGATATATTTTATGATTAAGAAATGTTTAACTACATGCGCTCTATCACCTCTGATAATTAGGAATAGTTATTCTGTATCACCCTGTATAATTGGCACCATTTTCCCCTTTGTTTACGTCTGGGTAGTTCGTAGTTGGCGTGTTTATCTTAAGATGGGCATCCACTTGAATTGATTCATTATCCTTTTTTTTTGTAGTGTAGTGCACTGTACTGTACTTCTTGCAAAATAAAATTTAGTCCCAAAGGAGAAATTCAAAAAAGCTGGTGTGTGATCTTTTCACTGAGTAAAACTCGATTCTCAATATAAGCTACTCGACCTAAGTATAAATTGAAGAATTCAACATCAAGTTCATATTTTGTTCAGAACTGCAGTGTATAGAGGTATTTTAGCAAGCGGTTAAGCAAATGGTAACTAAGTCTTTAATTATTTTTTCAGACTGTAAGCGTTCTTAAAATTGTGTAAAAAAACTTTAACTTTCGATATGTCTGGGAGGGCCACGCGGTGGCCTAGTGGTTAGGGCATTCACCTTCGGTACTCTAGTTGTTGAGTTTGCTTCCCACTCGTGCGATGTGGGTTCAGTTTAGGGTCTGACACTGAGGGGGCAGGTTTTCTCGAGGCACTCCCGTTTCCTCCTGCATCATAAAACCCTGTTTCATGTTTATCATTCTCACCTCATCATCAGTTCTGTATTTCTGATTTCCAGTAAAGTCTGAGGACCAAATGACATAGCTGTAAGCTCGCAACAAGAATGTAGTAAAACCAAATAAGGGATATGAAACAATAGCTGGAAATATTGAAGCGTTCCATCGTTTGGGTGAGCTCCAATCTGTCGTGAATTTGAGGGTCTAGATGAAGGAGAAGGAATCACACGTACATTTATTACTTGTGAGGCAAAGTGGCACAAATCATGCTCACTGAAATATAATTCAAACCAGCTTAAAAGAACCAAGCAGAGGGTCATAAATAAATCTATTGAAGATATTCCACCATCTCCAGCATCCGCCTCTTGTTCTACTAGTGATGAAGGACGTTACTTGACCAGATCAGAAAATTTTGATGGAAATGCTATCACTTGCATGACATGCATCAGTTGTCTGAAAAAAGAAATTTCAACACTACCTGTTTCATTTACTAGAAAGTTTCAGAAATATTGCCAAGAAAAAAACTTTACCAAATCCATTGCTAGACATTGTTAATATTATTCTGTATGTATGGATCGTCACTCGTCAGTACAAGAAACATGTAGAGCAACACAACCAGCCTTGACAGTCAGTCAGCTGATAACTTCAATCACCATAAACAAATGTCTAAAGGCGACATTGTGCACAACAGGAAACATTACGGTAAACATCCTTGCCATACGGTCAAGAAACAAGTCAACTATTGATGAATTTCATAGTACTGGAGATGAATTACATAGTATTGGAATATCTATCATCCAACCGGATATATGATGTAACTTCAAGTTCAAGTATGAGTAAACTTCTTGTGAATCGAGCAGCCAAAAAATATGTTATGGCGACATGGCGAAATTTGCGACATGGTATTTTCACAGTCGGAGCATACGATAACATTGATCATAACCCGAGAGCAGTACCATCTCAAAGAAATTTTTCCATTGAACAAGCAGTGTTCAGATTTTAAGTTTAGAAAATCAAGGACAGATATGTAGCATAACAACTTTGTTTATGGATAATGGATATAAAAACCAACATATTTGCACAGTACCTGATCTTCCTGGCACTGTTAAGACAGTTATTCTGCCAAACAAAAAGCCGCAATGAAACATTGCTACTGAAAACCCTTATTATACACCGAACTGTAGTTTGCATAATGAAGAAGATTGGTTAGAAATCGTCAGAAAACACTATAGGGGCCTATCTTATCTGTTAGTCGTATGAATTTGGTTTGGAGTTGGAGATGTATGCTGCTGGCAGCTTGAAAAATGATGTTCAGTTAAAATCTGGTAAACGCAGGATAATAGTTCCAAAAACAAAACCGTACCACACAACTCGCCTGACATTTCTTCGAAATGAAAGGAATAAGCATGAACTTTTAATTTTGTTTGCAAATTATGCTCTGCATAATTTTGGTCAAACTCATGTTGTAACAAACGTCAACAGGCAAATTCGCTCATCAAACAACCAAGACTACATCCCTAAAAAACTTTCTAACACGAATTGGGATTTCACACAAAGCAGAGTTCAGATATTTCGGTGTCCAGGGTTTTTTTTTAATTACTTGTTGCAACCTTTTATTTGACTTGGTTTGACCGTTGTTTGTTTGTTTGTTTGTTTGTGTGTGTGTGCGTGCCCTTCAACATCTTTGCGGTTTATTTTGAGTTTGACCAACTTCTGCTATCCCAGAAACGTGAAATGTGGACAGTCTGCAGGACATTTAATTTAATTAAATTTTGACAGGTCAATTTCGAGAAAACTCGTGTGGCTTGCAGGCAGGCTTATACATTATGTAATTCCATACATGCAGTAGTATACATGTGGCAATTTTGTAATCGAAAATGTATCGAGATTTGTTTATGCATTTCATGTTAACACAGGCAAAAAAATGATGCAATGTAACAAAATGATGTGGCAACGGTTTTTTTGTTAAGAGCTGAACTGAACTAACCGAAAAAGAAGACGAAAAAAAAACACAAATCTGAAAGGTTACTATGGAGCATTGAAGTTGCAAAAATAAAATTGTTTCAGAAGCTCCTAGATTTCGAATTTGTAAAGAAAATAATTTCTCAGGTTGCCAGGCTATTTGTAATGATATATTTTGATTTCATCAGTTGGAATGTGCGTGGTGCATTCGACGTTTGTATTCTTTCGATTCATTAGATAAAAACGATTCCTATCGTTTCACAATTTAATTCATGGCACTTTCCAAATTTTATTTTAACCTTTTTATTTTTCATTTTTAATCTAGACATCGCGCTGGCAGTTACGTGGTCTAACGAACCAAACCCTTGTGCTCAATTTTTTGTACTGCTTCAATAATTCGAACACCATTTGAATCTCCCAACTGCCAACAAAAAAAAAAAATCTTCATAAACTCGTTTTTTTTTTCTTTCTGTAACATTATAATAATGTTTCAGTGGCTGGCAGGGTTAACATCAGCCATGCAGAAGCATTTTTTATATAGGTGCTATATGGATTTTTTTTTGCCCCTTTGGTACCTCTCTCACACTGTGTGAGTAAGTACCCCTTTTTTCTTGTTTGCCGTTCCCCCTTTTTCCTTTCTTGATGCCCAGAAAGCGAGAGCAAGGGTTACGCTCGGCTGGGGTATGACTCGATGACGACGACAGAGGAGGAGGACATAGATGAATGTAAGGTGCCTTTACCCACACACCGTGCACCCTTCCATTCCCTCGCATAATAATGTGCCATGTCATGGCGACTTTTTGTGCTCACCCCTTTTCCCTTTTTTTCTTAACCCACTCCTTGCTTGGAAAAAAACCCTTTCTGTTTTTTTTTTTTTGTTTTTTTTTTTGTCAACTGTCTTTATTTCAACCGTGTAACTAACCCCCAGCTGCCCAGCAACTGGTCTTGACAATTTTTTTTTTTACATTGGTTGTCACCCATATAGACATACAATGCTATTTATACATGTTATGCCTTCTTATTTTGGAATATAAAAAGTTGTTTTATGATTAGATGGAATGGACCTTTCTTCTCTATTTTTTATCTTATGGTCGTCTAGTCAAACATTTGTCAAGAAGGCCTCGAATTATTTAAAATGTTCAACTATTCTGAAAGGTGTTGTGCTCTTAACATAAAGCAACTAAACCATAAAACGAGTATCATTCGAGTAATTTCGATTACCTTTCATCAGATTTTGTTGTTGTTTTTTTTTTTTTATTGTTTTATTTTGCTGGTTTTGTAAATTAACTACATACTGATAGGTTAATGGGCTGCAACAGCACCGATTAATGATCAACTGCAGTAGAACTTCTCAAACTCAATTCTTTCATGGTCCCTATAACCAAGGTTATAACCAGCAATACATCCAAACGAACTTCTCCAACTCAAATTTTTATTTTTATTTCGGTTTCTTGAGTGTTTGGGTTGGAGAAGTTCTACTGATATGTTCTAATGAATGTGACTTATTGCTAGGTGCCATTGTCATTGTCATTGTTGGACACAATGACCTAACGATTACACCTATTTTTCAATATTGTTTTTCTATTGCGTGAAAAAAAAATAAAACTCCATGGTTATTTGTGAAACGATAAGCAAAAAAGTGTGGGCTGTTGCAAGTTAGGTTGTACCAACATGTCAGTGGTGAACCTGGCCGTGTTGGCAACCACACAGGAGCCCAAAGAATCGAGGTGTAAAGGCTTCTCGGGAGGAGGAAGGGTCGAGCCATCAAACTGTGGGCTTGTGTGTCGTCTACCGGAGGCGCTACCCCTTTGAGAATCGCAGAAGTAGTAGTTTGGCTATGCACGCGCATCCCCCTCCCCCTTCTCCAAAGACGGGTTCTCCTTTCTTCCGTATACTACTACTACTCCTTTCTCGGGCAACAACCCTTTTTTTTTTCTCCACCATCCCAACTTGGAAGGAGGAGTCTTTCACCCTTCTTTATCAACCCGTTCCCCTCACCCTAGCGATATGCAAAATATGGCATCCAAAGATCGGTGGGTGGATCTGCGCAGACGGCCAGACACTGGTGGTAGAGGCAGGGGAAGAAGGGGTTCGAGTAACCAAAGGACCCAGTTTTTATGTTGCGCATTGATTGCACACGTTTTTGCCTCTTGCCGATTGGGTCAAAGCAATGGGGCAAAGGTATAGAATATACAGATGAATATTCAACCACACTTTTTTTTTAGTGGGGCTTGCAACAAAACCCTTTCACGGTGGCAGCCTAAGCAAAAAAAATGAGGGTGCACAATGCTCGAGCAGAAAAACCCTTTCCTGTCTGCAATCTGCAGTTTTTTATCTGCTGTCTCACCTGACTACTCTTTGAACTCTTTATCACCAAGCCAGCACCTGAGAAAAAAGTGGCGTCTATTCTTCGTTGTACGTCTTTGTGACACTAGAATACTTTTTTAAGTTGAGCCATTAACCAGCTGCAACTGCTTTTGTTCGATTGGCACTACATAAATGCAATGCTATTAAAAATAGGTGCTCTGTGTTGATATTGATTGTGGGTAAATCTTGACATACTCACACTGATAAATTCTTGGTCTATGGTGTTGAGTTTATAGTTGCGCTGCATTTTTTTTTTTTAATGTCGTAGATCTATTTTTATGGCTGATTTGTATTTAATTATCTTTTTTCACAGGACTGTTATGTCATTGTGACATCTGCTCCAACACCAACTACACGTGTGAAACAGATGGCGTCTGCTTCAAATCCACATCTTTGACTGAAGGGACGCTCAGGCATTCGTTCAGGTTAGCTGGGTAATTATTCTCGACTGAAGATCACTTTATTTTATGCTTGAATTTGCTGGAATTCACTGGATAGTTCAACATTCTTTATTCTTGTTATGAAAGTGAATGGCAATACCCAGTGTAAAAGAGCATAGAATAGATGACCGATATCTATTTCATGTAAAAAGCTGTTTTGCTTAAATGGATTATGCGTGAAATGTTAGCCCCATGATCTGTTTGTCACCAATGTGATGATGATGGTGATGATGATGATGATGCAAATGCAAATGCATAGTGTGATCAAATCCCAATTAATTTCTGCAAGCAAAAAAATAAACAAACAAAATCATGGAATTAGAATTAAGATGTCATGACCTCGTGACATTGTTGTTGGTCTGAAATGCAAGTGAAATAAATTGAAGTTTTGCAATGGAATGTTAGAATGTCATTAAAATTTTCATAAACTTGGGAGTAAGCCAACATTTTGATTGTGAACCTGAATGATGTTGTTGTGTATATTGTACATTTCATTACTGTGGATGAAAGGGAAACAAATGCTCTTTGCCAGGAGGAGGTGGTTCAGTGTTTCGTTCACCACTCAATTCAAGGATGCTTGATTCCTCCAATGGTCACTTTGCCACATCTTTCTATGCTGCTGGAAATTAAATGGATTTTGTTATATAGCAGTGTTTCACGGTGCTGCTGATTGGTTTCGAAGACAGAAAGCAACGGTTGATGATGATGTTGCATTTGCACGACTTTGCTACTGCTGCTTTTTGAACCAAATTGTGTTGTGGTGTATGACAAGATTTTCTTCTCGTTTTCCTCAGGTGTTTTGCCAAACAAAAGTTATTCCCACCTGAAAACCCCCTCTGGTGCCTAACCAGTCAACCTTCTAATTCACAGTTTGTAATCGAGTGCTGCAAGGATTCGGATTTCTGCAATAGATTCCTGAATCCGACCTTAGCACCCTCTACAGTCTCTGCAGGTAAGGTCCACCAGGGTTCCTGAACATTGCCCACACTCAGAATCATACACTGTTTGGATTGCACGCACGCACAGCACCGGACATCTTAGGGTTCTTCTATTTCTTAGCGCATTAGTTTTTATTTTTAGTTTTGCCTTTCCCTGCGAATATCCTAGTAGAATTTTCGCCTCCTGAACACCGTCTTTTCGCTCATAGTACTGACTATGGTGGTGATCGTAGTAGTTGCAAGATACCTGTAGTGAAACCTCCTTTGCCTATTTTCATCCTTAGGTGTTTTTCCAAGGCTCCATTCTTTCCACTTGAAAAACCTCTCTGGTGTTTCCAGTCGGATTTGACATATGTGAATTTTGTAATTCAGTGCTGCAAAGATTACGACTTGTGCAACCTCGACTTGCACCCAAATGTCGAACCAACAGGTGGGTCCAACACCACAACGAAAAAAACTCAGAGCCATTCGTTCTGTGTTGGCGAAGACTTTGCTGCCCAGTCTGTCGTCCATGTTTTGTCGATCAGGCTGATGTACCGAATATTTTTTTGTCACGATGCTGCGGCATTTGTGTGTTGCAATATGCCTCATCGTCGTATGTACGTCCTGTCTCGAGTCACGTCCTGCTGCTGCGTACATTTTCGTGCATCGTTCAACCGATCAATTCAACTTTAATAACCATTTTTCTTCTGAAACATAATAGCTCTGCATTCCTATTGAATTCCTTTTGGCCAACTAGTATCTGCCTAATCCAAAAGATAGCCCAGTTCGTACATTAGACTTATTTGGTCACCTAATCTTGCTATACAGAATTTGTCAAGTCCTAAACAACATTTAGTTGAGCTCTTCTTTTTCTCCCCCCCCCCTCCCCCAATTTTTTTTTTTTTATTGACAAAAAAAATTTATTGGAACATATTCAACGTGCGGGATTTATTAATTTTTATTTTTCTTAATACTGAGTAACAACCAGACTAGGCTGACTGAAAAAAAAAAAGACACGGGGCATCGTGACTGCCTGAATGTAATATAACAATTTCTAAATTCAGCTATCATGGTAGATTAATGACTACCTGGTACAGAAGAGAAAATGGTTATTCGTTCATTTTGAACACCACAATGGAGTGGCTCTGTATTGTCCGTTGAGTCTTTGTAAATACTGTGGACTCTGTTGTGGTGTCATCCATTGACCCATCTGTCAAGATCATGTGCACTGCTAACACAACAAAGCTGCGAATCTATCTGTTGATTCTATTTTATTTATGTCTCATATTCATTCTCCAGAAATTAAATAATGTTCGACAGCTATTGGTCTTACAATAAAGTACTCGTTGTACCCCTAAAATAGTTGGAATCAACACAAACATTTACTGGAATAGCAAACTTGGCTTCCAATTTTAGTCCTTTCCGTTTCCTTACACTGTTTTCCACTTGATAAATATTACGTACTGACCTGCCTACCTACACCTATAATTTTCGACATGATTTAATAATTTTCATCTACTAATGCTTATTTTGCTACTCATGGCTTAATTAATCATGTTTACATTATAATGTGCAGTTTTTTTTTCTCCACCTAATTTCATTGATGACTACTAATATATGCTACCCCAGTTTTTTTTTTTTTTTTGCATGATATGAATAATTTAAGTCTGGTATTTTAAACTAGCTACTCCAAAAAATGACTTGAGAATCGGTCCAGTAAATCCTTTCAAAACTTTGTAGTATTGTACTTTACTAAAATTAAAATGTGAAGTGATATAATAAATAGCCTGTGATAAAAATGTAAAGTAATTCTTCCAAACATGGCATCTTTTCTGTAAAATAAAACCTATAAACAAAAGTTGGTTAAAAAGGGGAAAAAACATAATTGGATTAAAGCGCACAATTTTGTGTTAAATCATAACAGGGTGTAGTGGGATAGATAAAGTTTGTTATGGCCCAATGAGTTTGGGCATTAGTTATATAATGGGTGGTGTGCTCCATGGCACCCCATGATGCGATGACAGTGACAGAGTAGCAGTTTTCCCACCCCTGAGAATGGAGTTGCCAAATAGCTCACCTTCCACAGTGCTGCTTTGTCATCTCACACTCATATTTCCCCCTTTGATAATTTTTTGGGGATCATTTTTCTTGTATTCAGGTAGGCTTCACCTACTTGTTAAAAGCATCGTAAATTCTTCAGATAGGTGGTCCTTTCATGGTGTGTTGACAAACGGTGATGAGCTAATTGCTCGGAAATGATTTAAAGCACTCGATGATCAATATTTGATGAGCATAAAATATTAGGTTGTCAATTCCACAGTAAAGGGGAGATTTTGGTCACCGTGTAAATTTTTAAATGATTTTGCAATAAACTCTTTTTGGGCCAGTTAGATTTAAGTTGCTACATTAAAACATTCATTCAGACACCCACTTTTTCACTCAACTACTATCAACGTTTAGATACACCGAATGTATCTAAAGCTTTTTTTAATTTTCACCAGTGCCTGATGATCAACCACGGTCTGGTTACCAATTGAGTACCGTCGAATTGGCAATTGCTATTGCTGGGCCAATATGTTTGCTGTGCATCATTTTCATGGTCATTATATCGGTAAGTACAAGGGCATTCTTTGTCGAGTTTTCTTTTCGTTCAGCAAATTGAAATGATGTTGATGAAATTGAGTCGATGGTCGATGGAGCTAGCTGGCACGTGATATAACTTTGGCATAAATTAACTTTTTTAGGTGTGGCAACAGAAGCAGAGATTAATACGATACCACCACGAGTTGGATCACGTGACGGATGGAGCCGATCATCCCATGTTGACTGCTGGTCACACGTTGAGGGACATGATAGAAATGACCACGTCAGGCTCTGGCTCAGGTAAGACTCAATCGACGTGTTTGTTTGTTTGTTTGTTTGTTTGTTTGTTTGTTGTTTTTTTGCAGTTGCTTTGGTAAGTCATTCATTACAAAACATGATTCAATTAATATTTTGTAGGTTTGCCATTGCTGGTTCAGAGAAGCATAGCTCGTCAAATTCAGCTGCTTGAAACCATTGGTAAAGGTCGCTTTGGTGAGGTGTGGCGAGGAAGATGGCGAGGTGAGAATGTTGCTGTCAAGATTTTCTCTTCGCGAGAAGAAAGGTCATGGTTTCGGGAAGCTGAAATCTACCAAACTATCATGTTACGGCATGAGAATATTTTGGGTTTCATTGCTGCTGACAACAAAGGTACGAGATTGTCTTTAGCATGTTGGTTGTTTTTATTTTTGAACTTTTATTTGACGACGATGTACTGTTTATTTTCTAGACAACGGCACATGGACACAACTATGGTTGATCACAGATTATCATGAAAACGGATCCTTGTTTGACTACCTAAACCGTACAACCGTTGACACAGCTGGCATGTGTAAAATTGCATTGTCTATCGCTAATGGGCTTGCCCATCTTCATATGGAGATTGTAGGAACACAAGGTAGGTGACAATGAGACGACCAGCTTCATCCTAGACTTAGTCTATTGCAGAAATACTCAGTGTCGTGGTGGTGTTTTTTGTTAGGTAAACCTGCCATTGCTCATCGCGATTTGAAGTCCAAAAACGTGTTGGTCAAAGCCAATGGCACGTGTGCCCTGGCAGACTTGGGACTGGCCGTTCGACACGATGCTGCAACAGACACGGTGGACATTTCTCCCAACAACCGTGTTGGCACGAAACGGTACATGGCTCCGGAAGTGTTGGATGAAACCATCAATTTGAATCATTTTGATTCGTTCAAAAGGGCAGACGTCTATGCCCTGGGTCTTGTGTTATGGGAAGTCGCTAGGCGATGCAATGTTGGCGGTGAGTACTTTTAATCATTTGGATGTCACAATGGTTTGGTTTAGTTCACATGCAAATCTTAGGTTAGTTTGAACCTAAGATTTGTCGTAAACTATCATGGAATACAAAATGTAATTGTTAAAAAGCCCTTTTATACATCAAATACAATACAGGGTGCCCATATCGTAATGCCCTTATTTCATTGTATTCGCGAGAAGTAAGGAATAGAGATCGAACTTATTTACAAATTTCAATGATGTAACATTTTGAGTTTTAATATATAAAAAAAAAAATATTAAATTTTTACTTTACTGTGGAGGTCACGTGAGCTCATGATCTCTAATGCTCCATCTCTCTAAATGCATAGACACTAGTTTCATTTCTATTTTCATAAGCGATGGTTAACCCAAAATGGTAATCAGCAGGTGCTAGTCCACTGGTTACGCTCTAACCCCAGAAGGATTTTTATTATTTATTCTTCAGTCCAGTTTCAAATGTACAATGTATAATGTCAAAATAGGGAGATCAAGACCAAAGTACTCGATTATATCGAGTTGAACGATATTGGTGTCGTTCGTCTCGCAACAATTTTGGTAATACAGATACAAAGCTTCTTTGGTTGGTGGCTTTAAGCGTAGCCAAGCAGCAGCAGCTTGCGCCTTCTTTGAGGCAACGCAATTTTTGTGTTCAATAGCAGCGTTCCCATCGTGGCTCGTGAAGTAAGCTACAAATTGAGGCGGGAATTTGAATTCCTGTAGTACACTGGAGATACTTCAGACATGGAAAGCAAAATCGTTTGCCTTTTTATTTTTTAACCCTCCCCCCCCCAAAAAAAAAAATTAGGGCATTACAACTTTGACACCTGGTATGATATTCGGCATTGATATTGGAATGTGCACAGTGGTGCCTAGCAAAAGTGTGTCCCATGGAGAAATCTTTAGAAAATAGAAACCTCATTAAGAGTTGAGTTTACAAACACTGCCATGTTTCAAACCTCAGTGTTGTATACAGCATTTGCATGAAATGCTTGTCATTGTTTGATTGTTTTCTTTATTGGATGTTGGCAGTTATTTATGAAGATTACCAACTTCCTTATTATGATTTGGTGCCTTCCGATCCAACTATTGAAGAAATGAGGAAGTTGGTTTGTGTCGATCGACAACGTCCTTCCATTCCTAACAGGTGGCAAGCATGTGATGTGAGTAGTTGGTTGATCGTGTCCTAGGCTGCTGGGGAGTGAGGAGACAGACAGACTAGTGTTTGTTAACATGTGGATCTTGTTGTTGTTTGATTCGTCGTTTAGGCTCTGCACGTGATGTCCAAAGTGATGAAAGAGTGCTGGTACCACAATGCCGCTGCTCGTCTCACCGCCTTGCGTATTAAGAAAACGATTGCCAATCTGGGAGCTTCTGAAGATCTGAAATATTAAACTGTACGATGAACACGATTGGAACGAGTGGCTTGTCATGCGTACGAAGGATACTGTGATGCAACATTTTTTGTTGCCCGAAAACTGTCAGGTGGCCGCGCTCGAGAACTGCAAGCCTGTCGTGTTGATATTCCAGCAAGGTTAACCAGGGTCGTGTCGTAAGTATCGTCACTGCTGTAAACTGTTGCAGCATTGTTTGCGTTACTCAGGCACTGGAGCGCACCAATTCGCTTCACGCGTTAGGCGACGACTCATCCGGTCGTGCGTGTGACATCTTGCGCGTTGACCAAGGAGTGAACAGAAAGGTGAAACGGTGAAACCGTTGTCGGATGACGAGAGTAATCCAGTGTTTGGTGCTACGAAACTAAACTGGAAGACGGTCGTTTGAAATTTTATCATCCGGTTTTCTCTAATCCGTGTTAAAAAAAAAAAAAACCCTAAAAAATGCAAGAAATGAACACTGGTCGAAAATTGTGGAATTCACCATCGAGGCTGCTACAGCAGTTGAAATAACATAATTGATGGGCTCGTCCAACGAGCCCCTATATAGGTATATTATAATGTGACGTTCATCTATATTTTTTAATATATTGGGCTGATTTTTACTACTCGCTGAAACCAATGCGTATGGGTTTTTTAAACAAACAATTGTTCTTTGTTTTATCAAGTGTTAACAATTTTTCATCACCTTTGATTCAGCAGTTGGCTAAGCTGAATTGTCGGATGTCCCGACCAGCACCTGTCATTTCACATCCATGGTAGCCAAATTAAAACACGTTGTCGATTGTGTCTGATAATAGTAACACCAACCATTGTCTGCTATGAGAAGAGCGTCTTTTGAAAACCAACTTTGGTTTTGATTCGAGCAACAACCACTAACTAGGGTTAGGTGTTCGGGGCACACTTGTGCTGCAACTTATGTGCAATATTTGTTCACTGTCACGGACTTTTGGTGTTGGCAGACATTGTTTTGGAATAGGTAAAACGTTGAGTTCAATTGATGGCTAAATTTAGCAAGCTGTCGAACCAGAAAATAGTCATAAAACACCAATTTGAAGATAGCTTGAACAGGATACAGGCGGTGGTTTAAGGGTTCGACGTTTTCTTCTCTTTTTTTTTTTTCAAATATAGTTGTTTATCAAAAAATCGTAAACTTAGATACCAGTGAAATTAATGGACTAAACCCATCAAAATACGGCATCCTTAGTTCAAACACATTTAGTCATTTGTTCTGCAAAGAAATTTGTTACAATACTCTCAACTTGGGTACAGATCATTGCTACAAAAAGAAAACCAAATAAAAAAATGGAATAAAAAGCAACACTGGCAGTAAATCACAGTTGTACTCGATAAGGGTCGAGTGCCTTTAAAGAAGGCCTAGAGCGTAGCTGTCCCGAAATGACCATCTTGAAGCAGGGGAACTATAAACTCGCACGACCGCTTAAAAAACGAGCATGTAGCATTCGGCTGCTAGTTGAGCATCGTTTCAACAAGTCACGTTGTTCGAGATCAAGCTAAAGCTCTCTTTCTACCTCCATAGACCCGAGTGTGTTGGGGAAAAAAATATAGCCTGTTAGTACAACGTTTGTCGCTACCATTGGTCAACTCATTAGCTTTTAAAACGGAAAAACCAGACAAAACTTTATGAACTACCTCGATTTCTTAACTCCCTCGTGCTGTTGTAACTTTCATTGTGATAATAGTTCTTTCTTTCTTTCTTTCTTGTTTCCGATAATTCAAAGTGAAAAATGGTGGTGTGAAATGATCCATCCAGTGAAAGTACTCCGAAATCGAATCTTTTTCTGTGCGAGTAGTTATTGTCGTCAAGGTCATCGTCAAACTAGTGAACGTTGTTAAAAGAAATTACGGTTATTAAGTTTTTGTTTTCTCGGTCAAAGTGGGATCAGCCAAGAAGACGAGTCGAACAGCTCAATCAATGACATGGAGTCAAGTCACTGCGTTCTGATCCTCAACTACATACCTCATGTCCATTGCAGCATGTTGCATCACATTCCACAAACTCTACGACACAGACACCCTTCACTATTTTGTCATGCATTTTTATGCGAATAAGGATAGAAGATCCTTCACTTTGGACTCGCTGGAAAATTGCTCCGGTTTGGGAACAACGTGACGGAAACAAAAGCACGCGTCAATGATTTTGAAGATACATCGGAATGGTATCTTTGCTGCTGACATGTGTGTCTTTCGATGAGGCCTATCAAGAAGATAGTGATACAAAACAAAAAATGGAGTTGCCGTTTGCAGATTGCAAATCGAAGGTGTTGCCTTATATGACTTGCCTGAACAGAAGCGCAATTTGCGTACATTTTTTTTACCTTAGGATGATGACAATAGAGTTTTTTTAATTGCTTAAATCTTTCTCTTGATCCATTCAATGATAGGCTGCAATGGTGATTTTGCGAAAAGTTCTCATCCTACATGACAAATTAACTCGACCAGTTATGAAATATATCAACTTGTCTTCATGAAGTGTACATATTATACATAAATGATAACCCTTATATAAATATATATATATATATATATATACATACATACAAAAAAATCAATTTGTAAATATACATGTAAAGTGATGAGTCTATTTTGAGTGGGTTTATTCTACAGCTTTGGATCGTTTCCATCAAATCAAAAGTTTAAAGAAAAAAATAACAACGAACGAACGGACGGACGGTAGGGGAAAAAAAAAATCGTTTTGGTTTTATCAAACATTCGCCATTTCTGCATTGGATGAAATTGTTAAAAGACGTTTCGTAATAATATCGAGCTGTTGGATGTTGCGTTTAATGATATCTGTATTTTCATTATCGGAACAGCTGCTCTAATCTGTTCATTTTGATGTGCCCCCGACTTGACACTTGTCTGCCATTTTAAACCAACCAACTTACTCACTACTTGATATTAACTACAGATACTCCTTCGTCATCATGCTTATAACCCATTGTACTTGTTTCATTTTACTGCCCGGTCCTACTTTTTGTCAATGCCAGAACCTAAACAAACAAAAAATAACGACGAATGATTATTCCCAGTGTATTAATGCTTAGGTCTCAGGAAATTTATTTCACATTGATTCGCTTTTTAAGTTTTGCCGGCCATTATTCACACGCATGGTCATGTAACGATGCTGATGATTGAAAAAGCAAACGTTGAGTCAGACCTAGAAAAAATTCACAACCATAATAGGTGCCTTTTGAGTATTTTCATGTGCATGGAAGCTCTGGAAATTTTAAGAGACCGGCTGAGCCGTTGTCGATGCATTGATTGGCATCGTCCAACTGCTCCATCACTGGACAATCCTATTTTGTTGAAAATCCAATACTATTGTGACCATGTTTTTCACAACTTACCTGGCCACACGAACACACTACACCGACGAGCAGCAAAACAACAAAGCTGACTCGACGATTTTCCCATTAAACCCGAGTACATAGATGGATATTTTGTATTGTCCAAACTTACCCTGTAGGTTAAGTGCTATGTAGCGCTTTCGCGTTCGTGCCAATTGTCCATTTTTTTTTTACTGTTGGCAATTTTGACGACATCGACATTGCTCGCACATTGGTTTTTCTTTTTCTTTCTTGTTGAGGACACGTTACTCCTATAATAAGCTTGGCTGGCGTAGATTATTATTATTATTATTACAAGTGAAACCTCTTGATCCGTGTTCTTTTTGTTTTGTATTTTTTATTGTTACGTCACTTGTTTTGTTTTTTTTTTAATCCAAATGAACCATAGTTAAATATACTGATGCTGATTGTTCATTTTACAAAGTTCAATGGAGAGATTGAAATTATCTTGTTACCTCTGAACAAACCAATAAAATAAACAGTACAAAGCAGACTCGGTTAATGAACACTGCCACTATAAATTTCAATTCAGTTTTTATGACGTGTAACCTACTACATCCTTTTTAAGTAGACTGTTTTTTGTTGTTTTGTGAATTATCTATCCCTAGTATGGCCATGAGTATGAAATGGATTGCAGACGGTCTCATGGTGGTTGAAATTTCATGTTATGTCAACTAACTAACTTAGTCCGATAGCAGGCCATAGCATGAGCCAATATTATTTCATCATGATAGACTGGCACTCGGTTTAGAATGAATTTTTTTATACAACTAAAGGTTTGTGTTTGTTTGTTGACGAGCACGGTCCATTCACAATAGATTGACGACGACAGGATTTGATAAGTTGCCTTTTTCTATTTACATCTACTGCTCACAATTCTTTTAACGATAAAGAATGATTATTCTTCTCATGATGATGTTGAATGATTGTTGTTATTATTTTATGTATATTTGATTTTATTTTAATTGAGGCTTTTTCTTTTCTTTTCCATCCTTTTCTTTGTACATGGCTTAATGTATTAAAGTAACGGATTCTGTTTGAAATGTTTTGAGACACAGTAAACCATTCTCACCTTGTGCAATTTGTTTTTGGTTTTTCCCACATTTTAGCTCTAGAAGAAATCGTTGTGCTAGCTTTAGAATCTATCTAGCGTTTGGGTTACTACTACTACTAGTACTACATAGATATACTGGTATAATAGGTACGTATGGTTGTTGTAAGTCTCATTCGAATTGGAGTTTTTTCTTTTTTTCAGCCCTGGTATAACTGACCGTATTGGGAACTAAAAACACAGCCAAGTAATTGAAGGCTTTCCTGGAATAACGTTGCATGTAACAATTTATAGCTTTGAGTAAATGACAAAAAAGTATTCAACAACACATTGTCACCGATGAGGTGCCCAATTTCAAAGTGAGTTTGTCTATTGGCAGCAGAAGGCAAAATTTTCCACAATCTCAATATCAAATTTTTGTAACATAGAGCGTTATTCCGGGCAAGCCTTCAATTAATGGTTGAAAAAAAATTCAAATGTAAGAGCATTAGTCAAACTTTGCTTTATGAAACGAGTTGATGTAGTTAAACCATGACATATTATACTAAAGTATAGTATAATATGTCATGGTTAAACATGGCATGGTGCGTGAAAAGAGACTGCTGGCTAACTCGAGTAACGGGCTGGTGTAAACCACATACACCTATACCTCGCTATACGGCCTAGATACGTTCCGGAAAAGTTGGCCGCGAAGTGAAAAGCCGTATAACGAATCAATTATTTTTCATTATTGACAGCATTTTTTTTGGCCGTAGATAGAAAAAATGCCATAAATAAAAAATGCCGTATAGCGAGGTATAGCCGTGTATACAGGGTTTAAATCAAGGGGGGGGGGGATTTCTTCCTCCCCCCCCGGTAGATACTTGATTTTTCCCAGATGAAGAGATCGTTTTCATTTCAGTTCCTTCCTAGGCGGGGAAGTACATTTTCCCGGGACGGGGATGATATGTATCCTGGATGATTATTTTTTATTTTACACTCAAAATGACTAAAACTATGTACAATCGAGTATATACTGTACTTGATTTCATGAATCAAACTTCCCATAACTTAAAGATGCTTGTCCCCGTCCCTTTTCCTAAACTTTCTTTCAACAGCAGAATTCCATTGTAAAATCATGGAGGAGGTAGAGAGAGTAGAAGGTAAAACCTCCGTGGTTTCATTAACTTCATTTTGGATGTTTGAACTTTTGTTGTCATTGATTAATTAATGTTTTGATATGAACAAAAAATATCAGTATTTCTAACGTAGTTAGAATTATAATTACTTATTGAGTTAGTAATTATAATTTAAGTTTTCAATGTTTTCGCTTCAGACCCAAGCTATGATGAAAGTTCGAGAGGAAACTGTTATAACAACGATACGTAGTTTACTCTTGAATTCATTCTAAAAAATTCATTTGAATATCAATCGATTATTTTTCTCAGGTATCGATTTTTATAATATCGATATATATTTTGGATATCTTCCCCCCTTTAGAAAAATATTGGATTTAAATCCTGGGTGTATAATACATGTAGCCAGAAATATTTTTCATGGAGGACCCAGACCCTAAAAATCATGATTTTTGACGTGGGGCAGTATCCTGAAAAAAGATTTTTTGGTGGACCCAAGCCCCCTGGCTACGGACCTGCATGTAGGTGTAAGAATTTATTTGTGATTTTGTTTCAAATTCACTTGGACGGTAGTACGTAACATCAACATGGAGTCAAGTTCAAACACGAATTCAAAGTACGTAATTACTATTTTGATCTCCGTCCTATCACTGCTCAGATGACAAGAAATGACGTGGCTTGGCTCACTATGTTTTTTGTTTTTTTGTGTGTGGGCTTCTTAGGTCGGTGGACAAGACAAGATATTCAGTTGGTGTGACCTCCTTGCTGATACTTGAGTCTTCGTGGGCCCTGCCATCACACAACAACACAACAATGCGTGTAGTCGTGACTGACTTGGTAAGTGAGATTGTTTTAATTTAAAATTTGGCATCAAGTTGTTGTTGTTGTTTTTTAAATAATGTAAGGAAGATGCTGGTGATTGATCAATTTCACTTGAATCTTACATTCTCGCTATAATAGGCTCACAGCTACAATAAATGGGAGATTTACACGACACGTTGAACTTTTTCAATCAGTCACTCTGCTATTTAATACGGCAGGACGGTGGCGGTGGGTCAGGTCAGGTCAGGATTCAAGAACCATTCCACCGCCGCCGTACAACGAAACGAAGCAAGGCCTTTTAACCCATACCCTTTTTAACATAACATAATACTGTAAGACTAAAGACAAAAAGATGTCTCTCTCTCTTGTATGTAGATTAGATTAGAAGATAGACGTATAGAATCTAGATGTCTCCGTTCGGTGCATTTGTCAACATTGGACTGGTCAGCATTACAAAGTAAATCCGTCAATCTCCCGTACCTATGTGAACTCTTTGATGACCTTTCAGGACAGGGGATATTGTAAGGTTGTTGACGCTTCAAGATACAAGTCCGAGCAAACTTGTATTTGCAGGTGGAACATTTGTAAAGCTTTCATCCACTTAATCAGGATGCCAGGCGATGTTAATGAATGACCATGCTTGCGCTAAGTCATGCGATATTTAGCAGTGCAAACTAGAGGCAGTCCGATTAAATAAAAAATAAATATCCTGACATCGAATGGCGGGTGCTAGAGTGTCTAGTTGTCTACCCATTCTCTCCAGTTAGTTAGTAGTTATTTGTCCGACCGGTTTTTCCAAATTGGTTCCTTGGAAGATTCCAGGATTAAAATCCGATCGTGGCACTGTCCCATTGGTCTTCGTGTACTATTATTAAAATGGGCACCTTCATCTCTAAAACTAAGCAGCATTTTAACAGTTATTGTGGTATTCAGGAACTCTTATACATACGAAAACTAGGTTTTTATTCGAACATTTGGTCTAGTTGATTGTTACCACATTGATCATTGTTTCTTTGGTGTTCAACTACCACAGTATGTTCGTTTATTTTGTATTTATTGTTTTGGTCCATTTAGACTGGCTGATTCTCAAAATAAAAATTAGTGCCGCCCCCACAACGGCGGTGGTTACTCGTTAAGACACAAGTAGGCCTGCCTACCTACCTACCGATTTTATTGAGGGTCTTTAGTGAGTGAAAGATCTACCTACGCCCCTAAAAGCTTTGGACGGGCTGGCGTTGTTACATCAGCTCTAAAAGGTGCAAGTTTTTTCTCCACAGTACAGTAGTTCTTAATTGCATTATTGCTACTACTTGTAGATAATGTAACTCAACAAATAACTATTTTTCAAAATAATCCATCTTTACTATAGCTAGTAAAGCAACTTCATTATGCTATTGTGTGTTTCCGATCCGATACTAACTAATGAGATGAAGTAAACATTGTAGACCAGGGTTTCCCAAAGTGTGGGTCGCGAGCCAATTTTTGGTGAGTCGCAAAAAGTAAAAAGTTAAAAGTAAAAATCAGAACGTGAAGTTATACTTCTTTAATTTGCTTAGTTGTAGTAAATTGTATTAATAAATTATCATTTTAGTCCCTCCTAATTTTTATAACATAAGCTAGATGGGTCCCAATGTAATGCTACTTTGTAAAAGTGAGTTGCGGTCCATGAAAGTTTGGGAATCCCTGCTATAGAGTATATTCTCAGAAACGACTGTAGATCACACACACACAAACTCAATCAATTAGTCACAAGTGAAGCTAATATAAAAAGTAATCATCAAAAATACATAATAAAACACTTACCTTGAAAATATGCAAACTGCAAATAGTGATAATGACTAGCTAGGTAGTTGGTATAGGATTCACCATACATGAACGACAGTTTATCTGCACATTTCTGTTTGCATTTCAAAACAAATGCAAAATGATCTGAAATTACAACAAAAAAAAGTAATGCAAGTTAAACCTCCGTAACTTTGAAGGAGTTATGGAATTATCGACAAGCATTAAAAACCATTTTCATCCAAAACATTTTAAGCGAGTTCGCTTGTACAAATACTTCTGTGATCGCTTACTTGCAATGGACATGATGAAGTCTGGAAATCCATTTTGATCGAAAGGCCCTTCACACAACAAGCGGCAATGCTCTTCCGCTTCAAAATATTCTTCAAGAGCAGCTTCAAAATAATGAACAACTTCATGATAATTCTTTTTGTTGTAGGCTTCGTTTCCCATTAGATAAAGTTCCTGCAAGAATTTCAACGAAAATTTCATCGTATGTTGTATCTTGTATCTATGAACGAAATGTTTCGAGATGAATGTTAAATGGCGAATGCTATAATACCTGAAACATTTCTTTTTCCAAATTTTTCACTCTGTCCAAGTCTAAACCAGGAATGGATGCGTAAAACTGCAAATTGCTTCTCATCACTTCGTGTTCTGGATTCATGGTAAGAAAAGTGTATGCACAGCTTGCGGCCTGAATGACATTTCCAATCTGGAAATATAAACAAAATGTATGTATAATACAGTGTTCACATGTACAACATTACACAGTCAATCTTTATAATAATTTTTAAATTAATGAATGACAAATTTAGTAAGGTACAAGTTTAATACAAACGCCACCAGAATTGAGGAAAGTCATCCAGAATGAAATAAGAGTTATCCCTATATAGTTATGTGTAAGGGTATACAGTTGAGTATACTGAGTATGCAGTTCATAGTTTTTTGAGTATACAGTTTTTATTTTTTGTGTATACAGTTTTTTATTTTTTTGTTTTGATTAGTAAATTTAATTTCAACAATTATTTAAAAGTGCAAAATGATATATAATAAGTCTTTTTTGAATTTCCCGCCAACGTCAGTTTATAACCACAAACAATATTTTCAACCATAGATGGTTTCTAGAGTTACAAGTATATTGAACTTTAGTACAGTATTTCTAACTGTTAATATGAGATTATTTAAATCACACACAAACATAATGCGATAATTACTAAATGAAATAAACCAGATCTGTCTGTCTATCGGTTTGACTGGAACGTTTTACATCCACAAAGGTATACGTCACCGTTTCCATAACAACACAATTGTAATCAGTGAGAAAGTGAGATTAAAATAAAACAATGAGCTGCCTAAGTGGGCTACCATGACAACACAATGTAAAGAGTACAGAGCTAAAAAATAAAATGATCTGCTTGTAAGTTCATGTATGTCTCTGTGAAAAGAGTGTATGTTACCAAAACAACACAAATGTAAACAGTAATTAACGAGATTAAGTAACATCATAACAATAAAATATGCCCCTCCCCCCTTCATCATTGACGGGTTTACTTCTATTTATAGTTGTTCTTATATTCGAACTTCTTTCTGATTAAGTGAAATGTAACCACTGTGACTCAGTGAAAAGTTCATACCAAATGCATATGTTTAAAGCATGAAATATATTTAAAACACATTATTTCATAAAAGTAGCTAGTTAAAGTGCGAAATTCAGTTTAAATGCTAAATTGCATATTGACATTATATGACTAGGGCATATATAAGATTTTTACTTAACAGTACTGTACGTAACACCATTCACCAAAACATTAAAATTCGAAGTTCCAAACATGGTGGTTCCAAAGTCTGTTACCAAAATGCAAGAAGAATGGCGTAATTTCATTACATCCTTTAAAAAATCAAACAACACCAAAAAACTCCTCAGAATTTCGGTTTTAACAGCAACAACAACAACAACAACCAACTTCCCACCAATGGCGATATTTAATTATTTTTCAATGCAAGAATGCTGAGAAAGACCCACCAGCAGCAATTTCAAAGAAGAAGAAGAAGAAGAAAAAAAATCCACGATTTTAAATTAAGATCACTTATTCGGAGAAGGTTGTACTTTGGCTGTTGGCCTTCGCATAAACAATAGGCAAAAGTGCTTTGAGAGTAGAAAGCAAAAATTCCACTACCCTCCCATGCTTTTATCCATAAAAGCATCGGGGGCCCTGGCGAAAGATGGAATGCGAACAAAGCGAGATGAACAAGGCAAATGGGCTAAAAGGTGATGATTGTGGGAGGAATGAATAGTGGGATATTAATCCAAAGGTGCTAGGTTATCACTTTTCCTTGGCTCATCCTGGCCGAATGGGAGGATCATAATGGAGAATATTTATTTTTCCATATAATGTCAACCCATCGTAGATTGAACGAGATAGCTTATCGATGAATCGTTTTCTTCTTCTTCTTTTTTTTCTTAAAACAAAAAACAAAATGGATAGTCGTGAAAAATAATTTTTAATGTCATAATAATTTTTCTTAAGCAAAACGTGCAAAGTCGACGACATACATCCCATGTTCAAGAGAAGAAGTAGAAGTAATACAGTTGCTAATTTTCCAAACAATGTTGTTAAGTTGGATTGGAAAAAGTTTTCTCAGGCTGATAGCCATCTTCATTATCTCATCAAAACAGCAATTACATCAGTCGGAAAGCATGATTACCTTGCACTTCTGACAGCTTTTTCCTTATCATTTCTCTAAATAACCATCTCGAGCTATAAAATACAACTGCCAGTATTTTGTAAAAAAAAATAATATCCAACTCTCTTTGTTACCATATAAATGTAGTAAAAAATAAAATAAAACTTAAAAACATAAAATAGAATACAAAACACGTAGTTGATAATCAATTGACTTGTTCGTTTTTTGTTTACTTTAGTTTAACAAATTGCAAGAATGATTAAAAAATTCATATTTTAAAATAATATTTCTTTTCTGAACCATATCCAACCTAACTTATCTCGAAATACATAAATATCGTACGTATAATGAAATATATACAAAAAATTATTCAAAGAATGGAAAAACAACACCCCCGTTTAACGCGAAAATTCGTTTTAAGCGAATCACTTGAAATGCATTCCTGTGTGAATCAGGAGTTACCTGTACTGTCAAATTCTGTATAGATAAATAGTATAAAATAATATTTAATTATAATAAAAAAAAATCGTGTTATAAAATGTTAAAAATCATATGCGAACATTAAAAAGTCAATTTTAATTCGATATTTGAATTTTAAACAAAAACCTCGTTCTATATATTGCAGTTGTTGCAATTTCAATTTGTACTTATACCATTACACTGCTTTTCCGTTTGCCGAGAAACACTGGTGCTGACGTTAGTGTCTAACACTATTTGTATCACTTGCCATGTTGCTCATTGTTTTTTGTATTCTTTTTAACCTATTCTGGTAACTATGGGTATAACTCCCAGTTTAGGTTAGTTAAAAACAAAAACAAACGTAATTAGCAACTTGTCTAGTAATGCAAATAGTGTTAGCCACCAACGTCTCTCAGAAAAGGAAAAATTGCCAAATTTACATACCGGTATTAATAAAATACAAAATCTTAGTAAGAATAGCCCAGATCTGTGATGTTTGTGAGAGACAGTGATAAACGCTTGAACCCCGCCCATCGGTAACGTCCTCAAGACGTTATGAGAATTACAAACGCCCATCGGGTGACGTTTAAAAGACGTCGCTATTAACTTTCTGTGTTATTTTTTGTCTGCCGTCAGCCGTTTTTGTGTTATTTTTTGTGCTATTTGCCACTAGATAGAGTTGGTTGGTTGGTTTCACTTTCCCTTAACACCACTTCCCCCCCCCTCCCGTCAAGATTACTTCTACCAAGGCTTCTACATAGGTTTTAGGCAAAATCCGCCAATTCAATAGGGTAGGTTCAACCCATATCAATAAACTCCGCAATGGCGCTGCTGTTCCATAGTGGGAATATTTTCCCATCTTTAGCATTGAGCTGTAATGAAAATATCACTAAATGGTCGGGTTTCTCGCTGATTATAATTTTTTTTATAATTTTTATATTAAAACTTACTTATCCCCAAAAGATAAATAATTGATCGATTCTTTGCTACGCTGCCTCACTTAGGACCATTTTGCCTCCCTCCTAGAAACCTAGCGCCGGAATCGGCAACCAACGGCACGCGTGCCATGAGTGGCACGTGGAGCGATCTTCGATAGCACGCTGAGTGAATTGGAATTCAGCATATTATACTTACGGTGACGTTAAAATTACTCAAAAAATAAAAAATAATCTGTAGAAAATATGGTAGATTTAGTTTGGCACGCTAAACGACCTCCAACATTACTCCGGCACGCCACTACTAAAAGGTTGCCTATCCCTGACCTAGAAAATTCGTCAGGTAAAGATGTAGGGAAAAAAATGCGTCATATGTAAACTGTTTACAACATAACCATCACTGACCACACGCTTTTTCTACTTTTCATAGCTGACGAATCCTATAAAAAGGACGCGAAACGTCGTTAAAAATAGGTGTTATAAGTGTTTTAAGACGTAGATGTTTTAAAAATATGTTTCCAGTCGGTAAGGTGAAAAACTTTAAAAACTTTTTTGCTGGTGATAAATTTTGTTTATCAGGGTAGGTAGGGAAATTACACTTTTGATAAAGGTTCTTGGTAAAAAGTACTATCTTTGTACATTTGTGATCTTAATTTTCATAAACCAAACTTTTACACACACATTTTTTTTTTAGGTTGCACCTACCAAAGAATGGGTAGTTTCATAAACAATCAAGATTACACTGTATGGAAAAAGAAGAAGAAGAAGAAAAAACAACAACAAGAGAAATGAAGGGTCGAAGTGCAAAGCAAGATCCTGTCGGATGGGAGGAGTTGCTCCAGTCATTTTTAACGCCTTCAATGGGGCGTATAGAAGAATCGGGAAAGTCACTCGCGTTCGGCACATAAAAGCCGCACTCTAGCTAGCCAAAAAGTCAGTGTAAATTTGTGGCTTGGCCCTCACTTTCTGCCAGCGGGGGTCGCCAACTTCATCATCAGTTCATGCGGGACGAAAAAGAAAAATGGGGGGGAACGGAAAAAAAGAAAGAAAAGGCTCAGGTGAGAAAGAAGGGAAGTGCCTAACAGTGTAACTCAACGAAAACCGTTTATTGGTAACAACTACACTCTGGAGCTTTTTGTTGGAATGTTATTGTGCGACTGTCCAAAAATTTTGAAAGTCTCGAATGCTTCTTTGGTAGATTGGACTTCTAAAGAACACAGTGATTTGTACCAGAAAAAGCTTGACATACGGGAAAATTTATCCCCTTTCTTTTCATCTTTGGACTGAAAAGCGACTACCTTGACAGTGTGA
Source organism: Cryptops parisi (assembly GCA_034695005.1). Taxonomy (NCBI): domain Eukaryota; kingdom Metazoa; phylum Arthropoda; class Chilopoda; order Scolopendromorpha; family Cryptopidae; genus Cryptops; species Cryptops parisi. The sequence continues at coordinate 3,414 of JAQIWH010001466.1, read as the reverse complement.
AATTTAGAATCTGTTACGGCTATTGTGCAAATCCAATCAAGTTGTTTTTGTCCCTAAACCATGTGGGTGAAACTTATTCAAAGTTTTTTTCCAAGACGAAAAATTCTCACCATTTGCTGGAAATGATGTTGTGGAGTGAATTTCACTAATATGCGAAGAGTGAAATCCTCCTCGTTATATATGAAAAAAAAAATCGCTATATTGCGATTTCGCTATTGTGCGTGGTGCATGAGTGACAACGTTGAATTTGGGCAATATAATGATGAGCCATATTTTTGAAATTATTCAGGAGGAGAGCATTTTGTTGAGAAACTAAATAGTACCGTACTGAGCATCAAAGTAATTCTCTATATGATGCCATTGTCAAGAAAATTCAGGAAGTAATGAAGTTACAAGCTAGAAACCAGCAGTTTGATGTAAAAATGTCATTTTTAGTAAAGTGTGGCTTATCATTGTATTGCCCGGAGCTCTTTAATTGACAACGTTGACAATGCATCATGAGAATTTTGATATTCTGTACTGCATATTCCTCGATTCATGCCGGGTTACGTTCTACGAAAACCTCGCATAAATCGAAATTCTCAGTAAGATGGAAACAAAACCATCCTTCCAATCATTTTGTACACTCCCGTACAAAATCGCATAATAACACAATATTTTCACATAACCAGAATCTGGTAGTATTTCTCGCATCGCTTACTAGAAACTCGCATAAATAATAAGTAATTAAATATTCGATTTATGCGAGTTTTTAGTCCATTTTTTATTTCTGCACGTTTCGAGTTATACGAATTTTGATTAATGCAAATTTTGATTCATGCGAATATAATTTTAGACGATCTTTGACTGATTCGATATTCGATTTATGCGAGTTTTGAACAATTCAATTTTTGATTTCTGAAATTTCCGATTCATTTATTTATTTATATAGGAAATTTGTCACATTGAACTTATGCAGTTTTAGATATATGCGGGGGACTTATGCGTTTCTCGTTTCACGCTTTTTTTTAAGGTACATTGTACTATACAAAATATTTTCATAAACGACTGTAGATAGCAGTATACGTTCAAATCCCATCTCGCTCACTCACAAGTGAAGCTAGTGTAAAGAATAATAAACCAATTTATAACGAGATAAACCCATTAAACAAAACCCATTAAACGCAACCTTAATTGAGAACTAGGATCTACTTAGAAAGTGTTTATCATGTGACTCCAACAAAACAACAACAGTAGAGTGGTTTCAGTTAAATGCTTGTATTCTCCGATTCATCTAAATTAATAGAGATGGCTAATGACATAAATCTGTCTCGATGAATTATGGAAGGCATAAAATTGAACCCGTTTCACGACTTGTAACCCATTAGGAACGACTGCTAATACAAGCAGGACGTTGTCAAGAAGGACCAGGCTTGGAGGGGTTCTTAACACAGACATCAGGCATTATCTATCCGGGACGAAATCAATTTAATTTAATTTATGCTACCATTTTTCCCACTATAATGATGACGAAAACGTGGAATTTTACGCAGCCCACATAGTCCTGCTGAGAGCATTAAAGCTGGTCGTAAATAATCGATGCCAACCTCGAGACAAGGGGAGTGTTGAAGTTTTCTCCGCTGTCATCATTTATCCCCCATTTTCTTCCCCAAAACATACAGGTGAAACATTTCTAAAACGGTGTGTCGGAAAATAATTGTTTGTATAAAATGTACTTTTGCTTCAATTCATGAAACCAAGAATAAACGTTAAAATTTAACGTGTACAGTGACAATTCCAGATGTCTTGGGATTGTACCCATTTTATAGGGTACCGTACTTCGAAAAAATGTTGGAAAGTTTTATGGTATTCTTACACAGTATTCTGTACAATTTAATCTGTGCATAAACCATCTTAAAAGCTAAATTAGTCAAGAAATTGACATTTAACCAACAGATGGTTAAGGTGTCAATTAATTGATAGTCTTTTGATTTTTAACCAAAATATTTCAATTCACTCTTAACCCAAACATAATTGACTCTTTACCAGAAAGAAATGTAGTTTTGTAATTAACCAACTCAACATAATTGACTCTTAACCAACTACAGAAATATCCAATTTATGGATACTTCCAAAAGTTGGAAAGTTCTGCCACATCCTAACAAAGAATTTGATAAAACTCGTGCATATGTATCATACTTTATAGAAAATCTCATAAATTGTGACCACCTAACCAACTACTAGAAACATTCAATCGCTTTTAGATACTTCCAAACAGTTGGCAAGTTCCACTTTACACAGTATTTAGTACAACAATAATCTATGTAATAGAATGTGCTGCTGAACAACAAAAGTGGAATCGTCTTAATAAAGAACTTCCAAATTGTGAGGAGGTTTTGTCAAAAGTGTTATAAAGTGAAAAATTCCACCAAAAACAAAACAAAACAAATTTGAAAAACAACTCTTAAAAGTTAAAATTTTAAGAAATCCGTAATCATTTTTCAAGACGTTGGGGAGGAGGGAAAATCGTTGAACTTGCAGTCGCCTAGTGGCGTAAACAAAGGCAAGTGGTGTGAGCTAATTGAAATAGATGTTTTCAACGCTGGGCTTGATGCTTTGCACTAATGGAAGAAATCCATATCTGTAAATTACACGGAACCGACGTCAATTGCACTCACGAGACGTTCTTCTTCTTCTTCTTCATCATCTCCTGCTTCGTTTTCGTTTACGAGAACTGCTGCCCTCTGTGGGCACGTATTCTACTTACAACTCGTGACATCTTCGGCTTATCGTAGCTTGGAAAAAGCCCGCATGAATATTAAAGATTTGTGGAGAGTAGTAATATCGTTAAACTTTTAAGTGTGGACACAAAAAGGCAGCTGTTCAGCTCTTTCTTGAAGCAAGCAAGTTAAAAATAAAAGTCCATTTGCGGAGAAGATTTTCGTGAGTTGACTCGAAATGCGAATAAATTTTTTATAGCAGTAATGCGAATGTATGAAAAAAAGAGAATTGGTTAAGTAATTACAGAGCCTGTGAAATTCATGATTGTAATAATAATAACACTGTATTGATCTTGACCTAACTTCTATCTCCATGTTTGAAGATACATCAAGAAACGATAACAAAAAGGTAATCCATTTTAGAGAAGTTCAAAACAACTGTCTTTTTGGTTATAAGTCACTTTTTCCAAAATTGACATTTTTACATCAAAGTATTCCTCAGTACTGTCTCTATAGATTGTTACCACTTTCTGGATTTTCCAGAAAATGGCAGCATAATATCTTGTTGCACACTCTATGTAGTTTCTCACCAGAAAAAAAGAGCTCTCCTGAACAATTTCAAATATGTAGCTTACCATTACAGTAGAACCCCGGTTATCCGGACCCCGGATATCCGGCTGTCCGCTTTATCCGGGCCGTAGTTAAAAAAATATAT
>JAQIWH010001465.1:0-31397 GCA_034695005.1 Cryptops parisi | reverse complement strand
CCCCCCCCCCCCCCCCCCCCCCCCCCCCCCCCCCCCCCCCCCCCCCCCCCCCCCCCCCCCCCCCCCCCCCCCCACGACATAAACTTCACATAAATCAATGATTGATGGTGGACATAATTTTTCCTAACGATCTTTGTGTTTGGGTGTTGAATTATACCATTAAGTTTAAATTGAAGGGCTTCGGGCAATATAATGATAAACCACATTTCTGAAATTGTCCACGAGAGCCGTTTTTCTGACGAGAAACTACATAGTGCGCCAAACGGTTGATTTTATATATTACGCTGCCATTTGATGGAAAATCCAGGAAGTGGTGAAGTAACAAGCTAGAAACAGTACTGAGGACAGTTTGATCATTGTATTGCTTTTCAAATTTAACAATTGGTCTGAAATGTGTAGTGAATTTTGAGACATCATGTGTGGTATTTCTTCTTTGGCAAATTGAGTTCTTAGAATCTTATTGTCAATGTTTGTTGATTTTTATCCTTTCGTTCAAGCTTGAACAAAGCAGTGGAAGAATTCACATTATCTTGTGCTGGATATTGTGTGATCACCTATGTTTTGGGTATTGCTGACCGCCATAGTGATAATATTATGGTAAAATCAAATGGCCAGGTACTTTGTGTGATTTTATACTTTACTTTATAATTTTATACTTTTTTTGGTTTGTTTATAAAATAAATCATGATGTTTGTGTTGAACATGAATGTTATTTTTCAGCTATTCCATATTGATTTTGGACATATACTAGGTCATTTCAAGGAAAAGTTTGGTATCAAACGAGAACGAGTACCGTTTGTACTAACTCACGATTTTGTGCACGTGATAACCAAAGGGCAGACGCAAAAATCTCAGGAGTTTTCTAGGTAATTTTTTTCCTCACAATTTAACACTTAATCAGGTAGGCCTTCTTTTTACATCTCCGTGACGTTTTGTTTCCCTCCTACAGGCTTTGTCAGGTATAAAAAAGGTAGGAAAAAAAGGGTAACTCAAGTTGATACACATGTGAACTGTTCATCTTATTTTGTTTCTTCTTTGTATCACTGTTTTTCCTTATTTTTTCTTTTATCTGACGAAGCCTTTAAGGGGGAGACGAAACTTGGTGGAGGTGTAAAAAAAAAATATTTACCTGTTTAGTAAAAGTTTTTTGTTAAGAATATTTTCTTAAATGTGGTGAATTATGTTCATCAGGGTAGAGAATAGTGGTACCATTTAATGTAAGCGCTTTCCTAGCCTCCCCCCCCCCCTTGTAAGTTTGTACCAAATTTTAAGAAAATTGCTAAGTTTGTTGACCCCCTCATTATTTTTCTACCAATAAGTTCAATGTCAAGTTCTTTGTGGCATCCAGAAAATGGAAAAGTACCAAGATTTGTTTAAGATCTTCCCAAGAACAAATTAATTTAGTGTGTATGATATATATATATTTTTATACAGTGGGCCCCTAAAATTAAGCCTCCTGAAAATGTTTAACTATAACATGCCTCTGTTGGGAAATTATGCTTTTTGAGACATCATTTTGTTTGGCATCAAGGAGAAACGAGTGCGATGAATTATTTTGCATATCTTAGGTTTCAACAGTATTGTGAGGATGCGTTCTTGATATTGCGGAGTAAGGGCAATTTCATCATCTCGTTGTTTGCAATGATGCTCTCCACCGGCATTCCTGAATTGTCGAGCGTTAAAGATCTGGATTATCTTCGCGAAACGCTTGTCCTAGATCTGGCCGAAAAGGAAGCCCTCAAACATTTCCGCTCCAAGTTCAACGAAGCGCTGAGCAACAGCTGGAAAACTTCAGTGAACTGGCTAGCCCACAATCTTGCCAAAGACAATAAGATGAACGATTGAGATTGAATGACCATAAAACTATTCTTCATGCGCTATATATTTTTTATTATGTTTCCGAAAGATGATGATGATTTTTTTGTTTATTAAGCAGCGATTGCTGACTACGGCAATGAGAAAACTCTTGTTTACAGATAAAGACAAGGCGTTGAAAGAGTTTCTCAAGATGGTTCTGCCTAGGAGAGCAAACATACCACTTAGTTTTGGTTCCTCAAATGACAATACAAATTAGCTAGCTTTTTCTTTTTAGTTATGAAAGTCACTACAGATATCCTCAATAGTAAGCTTACTATTTGCAGAAAAATTAATCATTGCTGAAAGAGTAAGACCTCTTTTGATTATCTTAAACGAGCTTTATTGAATCATAGAATACTATTGGTCATGATGTTGCAAGTGTAAAAGCGAGTGCGTAATTTTCCATCTGTGAATCGCCCGTCTTCAACTCATAAGCACCTATGAGTTGAATGTTTCAAAACGGCTTCAATTTCTATAAATCAGTCAACAGACCATTTCGCACTGTGATAAAATAATGGCATCAGTTTTTTCCCCTTCCTGGTGTCAGTCACTAAATTGGGGTGGTGATTGCGTTCTTAAATTCAAAATTTAATTCAATGTCAATGAATTCAATGACATTTCAATTTGAATTCAATGACATTTAATTCAATGTCATTCAAATTGTTTGAAATCGTTATTTTTGTTTTCAATGTCACGAACGTATATGCTAATGTTATCTTTCCCAATTACATTGCCTGTGTTTCAGAGTTTGAAACATCAGTCTGCATAATCATAGCAAGCAAGCAATCCTACAGCGCATAGTTAAAATGCTTAAAATTATCGATTCGAGATGCATGGACGATGCATAATGTGAATTTGTAAATACTAAATTCACCTTACGAAACATGTTTCTATTTTGCTAATCTGTGTTTTAGCTACAATATTCCATATATCAAGCAAAGGTGTTTCTGAAAGGGCTTGTCACGATTAACCACAGATGTTATGCATCAAAATAAACATACAAACAACTCATATAAACATAGGTCCTCCTGAATTTTTTATCACCCAAGTCATTACTTAGTCCGTGCTGCCTGGCTACATTCACCAACAAAAATAACTTGTGTTCTTGTTGTCACGAAAACATTCAACACCTACAGTCACTTTAGCATTTTATAATATAAGATGTTTTTCATAGGTCCTGAAATATTTTTCTTCCAGGATATGTGGGAGAACTCGAGCAAATGCATAGCCCATTTCTCATCACTTAAGTATGCAAATGCATATGGATTTGTGGACTCATGTTTATATGGACTTTTTGCTTTGTTTTGGTTTGTAGCCACAGTGGTTAAAATTTGATGACTTTTCAGGAATACTCCGTATACATTCGAATCAAAATTAGTCCAACTACTAAAAAAGTACACCTTACCACTGCATGGAATGGCCTGTTGATTCAAATCTAGTCCCCACAGTTACGCAATTCGACCAATAGCGAAAGAATTTAATACTTCAAATTGAACCGTATGCAAACGAGCAAAGCTTTCTCTTCAATCGATTAAAATCATTGACCCATTTTAAGCTCTTTCATCAGAATCATGTGACCATTAACACAAATTAGCCGACAAACTAAAATCTTCGGTTTACTTTGGAGTTCATTTGTAGGTTCTAAGAAAACTTCAAAATTTGATCCAAAGTGCACTAATGTTTACTTTGAATAAAAAATAAAACAAAAGGTTTAATGTGGCGATTCCAACGATGATCAGTATTAGTAGTGCAAATTAAAAAGTTTCAGCGGAAAAGCGTAGTATTCACCTGACAAGTTATGTAATTTGCACGCATTATTCCAGCGAACTGTTACATGCATAAGCAAAAGCATTTGCTATACGAAATACATTTTTGCATAATATGGTGCATGTATGGTGCAACCCATACATGGTAGTCGGCTATGAAGAGCGTTGCTGCGTTGTGTGTATGCGATTGGTGAAAATGACAATACTTTCTCCTTTTTGCAGCTTCTGCAAAATTTCTTTAAATTCGAAGCTTATGGTGCTGAATACGCATAAATGTTTTCCATAGTTGACAAAAACTCTCATTACCAGATACTGGTGCGCAATTACGGTAAAAGGGTAATGCCGAAGTTTTACGCGACTTCTGCTTTTTTTTTGCGGACATACCAATGAAATCGAGTGAAGTATGCTCTTCCTATATTTTACTTCCTAAATCATAGCAATACCTACCACCAGGGGGACCCTGTTCCCCCAATTCCGTGAAAAAGACCATCATTCTCTCATTTTTTGTGAATCATCCAATCCATTGTCATTCTATCTTGACAAAAGGAATGTTTGCTAGCTTTGTTTGTTTGTGCCAACAACATTCAGTACGAAGATTTATTTTAGATTTGTATTTTTGTACAAAAAAAGAAAAAATTATTATTATATCCATATTCAACATTTCATGCCTGAGATATCCGTTTATCTATATACCGAGATAAAGAGTTATATCTGTTTTCACGAAGTGCAAAAATTCTGTCAGTATTATTTTTTTGCTGTACATCTTTATATGTTTTTATTATATTATTATTATTATTAATGTACTGCTTTATGTATTAATAATTTAAGTTATTAGGACATTCCAAATACCAAATTTTGTTTCATTTTAATATTTTTTGTCCACTGAAATACCAAACTTCAGCCTTATTGTGTTGAAACTTATAAATAAATTCTAATTCGAATTATTTAATGGTTAATTTTTATTGTTATTGCAAAGTTTCCTATAATGAATATTTGTTTTTATGAATCGATGTGTTCACCGTCAATAGACGTGTGACCGTGGCTAGCTGCGGGTGGCTGGAAGACTGTGGCCGTGGTTTCTTTAGCTTCGGTAAGTGCACGAGACGGATGGATAAAAACTGCAAAACTAACTCCCTATGAGGAAAAAGTTACCTTTGTTTTATCACTGAATTTCACAGATTTGGTGTTCAAAATTAAAAATTTTAAAAATATCGGAAAATTATTTCAACCTGAGATTCGGCAGAGCGAACAAATCCAGTGTTTGCAGTTGCTGTGATGGCTTCTAAAGAATCGCCCGTTCCAAATATCACCTGAAAATTTTTTACCAAATTTAATCAAGGTATTCTTTGACACTATTGTCCATTGTGTTGTGACAAACAGCCATTGTGTCACAATGGCAACCAGGAATATTCAATCGTCATTATTGACAAGTTTACTTTTACCAGTGAATAGCAACGTTTGTAAATGGAGTTTTCTGTACTGACCTTTGATCTCTTTTTCACTTGACTGCTTAACTGGAGCTTTGATGCTCTAGGAGAGACGCAATCAGAAGCGATACGCATTCGTTCAAACAGTTGAGCAGCTCTTTGTTTTTCGTTAGGCCCAGCTAATGTCGAAATGATATTTCTAAAATCTTCTGCCGCAGTTTGACAACAAACGAGTTCTCTACCTTAAACAAGAATACGTAACGTTTGCGCATGAAAAACAATTCAGCTGATCATATTCCACGTTTCCTTAGCACAAAAGAAAAAACAGTAATCAGTGAGCTGACCTGTAAATATTGTATCGAGAGTAGGTTTAAGTGACTTTTCTCGTTCCTCTTTGGCTTGATCGTCCAACACCTTCTCTTTGAACCGGAACCAACAGTTGCCGTTCGTTAATGATGAGACGTAAGCCAACATTGTAGTTACGTCCAAATTCAATTTCTTCACATTTTGAGAGAGATTCGTACAAGATGTGCAAGAGTTGTTATTGTCAACGGAACGTTCTGTTGTGGTGGTTTCACATTCACTACCACAAAAGGGGAAAAAAAGTAAGATCAAAAGCAAGATATAGGGCTTTTAAATGCAACGGTTTGAACGTTTATTCACTTTGGACTTTCTTGCAAGTCTTCTTTGGAACTGACGACGATCTTTAATTCTGTCAAATTTTCCGACAGCTGCAATGATATTCCGTTGACAAACATGAATTTCACACAAGGTTCGTGATAAAATACTGGATTTAAAGCAGCGCAGCGAATGTAGTCTTCCGCGTGTTCCAAAATGGATTTATCACCGTACTGGCCTTGTCCTAATAACCGAAACAAAATTTCTTTGAGAATTTCTTCAAAGAACAAACACATGGTTTACGAGTACAGGCGACTTCGTTCACAAACGAGATCCGTTCCAAAAAGTTGTTCATTATATGTATGTCGCATTTCCGAGCTGTATGATGTGTATTGCGGCAAATGAGTTGCAGCAGTTGTTTTAAAGCATTAAAAGCTTGGAATTAAAATTCATGGTCTATACTGTACGTTTTATTATTATAATGTATGCATGCCTATTCTATACAATATGTGATGCGAAATAAGAATTTAAAAATTAGATATTTGTATGGTTTGTGATGTTCGTCAATCAAACATTCATAAACGAAGTTGCCTGTGGTGGATGGTTTATTTTATTTGGTTTACCAGCTGAAATCAGTTGCAAAGCTTGTGCATTACGAGCTATTACTTTGATCCACGTGTTTCCAGAATCGGCTACAATGTCCACAACGATTCTGTGCTTTCCATCCTGACAGGAAAAAGGTTGCAAGAGTGCCTGCACACGAGACAGGACAAGGGCACATTCCACCACAGCTTTCAAATGTACAAGATTGCTGCAGTTCAAATGTTCCTTCTTTAGAGTTTTTCCACCATTTCGGAGCTAAAACAAGTATAGAAAAACATTATAAAAACTTGTGATGTGTAATATCATCACAGTGATATCTGGATGGAAAGTAGGGGAGTAGTGTTTAAGTTTGATTGCTACCGTTATTATCATGGTAAAAATCATCAAATTATTGATGAAGCCCTGCTATTTTGAGATTTGCATCAGCTGAATTGGTTTGTTATTAGGAACCTGGTACCGTACTTAGATGTCAATGAAATTTTTTGTTATCAAATTGACCTGACGATGACCTTATAGTTCAGAAATATTAAGTTTTGGAATGCAGATACAATATATGTTAGTTTTAGTGAAACAACAACTGTGGGCAAGGGAGGGGAGAGGGAAGCCCCCTCCAAGAGCTGAGGGGGGGGGAGTGCCCCAGGTTTAATGAATTTTTCTTTTCGGTGTGACCTATTGAAAATAAGTGGTTTTTAGGTGATAGCTTAATTAATTTTCGTAGTTTCATACATGTAAAATAAATCCAGGCCAACCCAAGTCTTAGTTCTTGCCCCCTCCATCTCCAAACTGGATTTATGGATACACCCCTAATTCAGCCAGTCACACTGAACTTTTTGATCACACATACTTCAAAATTATTAGTGATTCAATGTCAAGAGTAAAGACAACATAATTTAATGTTGTATTTATAGTTGCTGACAGAATAAGGTTTGTCATACAGTTTCTTACTAAACTACTTTTCTTGAAGGGTTTCAGTCCACTTTGCTTTTTGATCACACATACTTCAAAATTATTAGTGATTCAATGTCAAGAGTAAAGACAACATAATTTAATGTTGCTGACAGAATAAGGTTTGTCATACATTTTAAACCCAAGTTTCTTACTACACTGTACTTTTCTTGAAGGGTTTCAGTCCACTTTTTTTTAGTTATCATCATGATGTATTGTCTGAAATAAAGAGGGCTTTAATGGTTCACGTATTGCACCTTATTGAGAAAGGATATCTCGGCTTGGATTTTTTTCCTCAACTTCAAATATCCAGAAACGTTTTGTAGGCGATGACAGAGCTGTAACACCGATTCCCCTTCCCGAATTTTCGATGACAACTGAACGCTTAATTCACTACCAGGATCTGCCATTTAGTTCATTAGTTATTTGACAAATATACGTTAACGAACTGCCATTGTCCTCAATGTTGTTCAACAAACCACATGATGTTGAAAAACAAATGTACAGTATGTAGCAATCAGTTAGGTAGGAATATCATAAACTCTAAAAGCTTCGTCGTGCGTAATCTTCTAATTGCACATGGTTTTATATATATTTTTTATATTTGTTTACTTGTAAATTAGCTAAATGGACATATAAGATATATCATTAATTACATAATTATTAGGTAAAATTTAACAATCATTTTTATATTTCATTTTTTTTTTGACATCTCATTTTATTAGCATCAGATTTCGCGCGACTAAGCCTTCATGCCAAAACGCGGGATCCAACGAGTTCGTCTGGTACAGTACGTTAGATGTGACTTCTTTAGTTGTTGTGTTTCAAAACAAATTCTTCTTGCAAAGTTCATTGACACCACCCACTTCAGTTGTAAGTATTGACTTCAGTTGTGTTTCTTATTTTTTATTTTTTGTTTGTTGTTGCGATTGTGATTGAAGTTAATACCGATGGACTTGTTTCCAACTACACAACACTGTTTTTCCACCGTGGAAAATTACCAAACCCCAATCGAGTTCGGCATTGGCAGGAAACTCTCTTCTACTACTATTGCTGCATTTAGTGCTTTTGTAAAGTGTCCCCATTTAATCCTGTTTATCTGTCGAAGCATTTGAACTGCAGGTTAAACAAGGAACTCCAAGTTGAACTCTAAATACACTTAGTGTCCGATCAACCTCGTTACAACGAACGTCAAGGAAATGTTTGTTGGTTTAGTATACAGTGCTTTCGCTATAACGAGGGTATTTGTTATACAGTAGAATCCGGTTATTAAAATCTGTTGTCAATCGGCTATTGTTATCATAATCAGTTGGTCTCAAAACGCTGTTCAATGTTTTTTTTCATCATCAAAAAAGTGATCATAATAACCGGATTCCACTGTGTTATGTACTGTGTAGAAGACTTGTAAGATGAGTCAAATATATATGGGGAAAGAAGAATTTTAACTGCATTTTTTTCTATCTTTTATTTTATAAGTTTTTATTTTATTCATTTAATTTTTCTAATTTTTTAGTTTTTTAAGTGTTCCCATTTAATCTTGAAGAATTTGAACTGTAGGTTAATGAGTCACTAAACAACAGTTGAACTTCAAAAACGAATTTATTCAGTAAATAAAATTGACTCAAAAAATATTTAATTTTGTATCTTTATCTGAAAGAAAACAACCCTTTTCTGTCAGCCAAGAGATTTGCTTGTGGCAGTTGTTTAACTAATCTAACTGGTGTTTATAGTACCAGGTTAAAAATAGGTATTTTTTTTAACCAACTTAAACTCGCATCAATATTTCTAGATATTACAAGTATTATGAATTATAGTGTCTAGGAGGACACTATATAAGTATCATATACTGTACTATAATATTTAGTATATAAGTATTCTACATTATAATACCATGTTAATGCTATATGGTATTGTCATGATGATACTTAGTGGTATGCTACTTCGTATTTAAAAAATGGCTCAAAAGCAACCCCATGACATTAGTGCTTCTCAGCTAACAGAAAAGTACTCCGCACAGAACACCGAATGGTAGACCAAACTAATATTTGCAAGAAAAAAATTGACTAATACTAAGTGGTATGTAAATGCAAAAGCAGTGAAATCCGCTCAAGACGTTTTTCCCCACTTTTATTTATTAGATGAATATTCCAAATTTTTTTTTTTCATGATATGGCATATTCATTAATTTCATTTTTATTATTCATATTTATTGTAAATCTCATAAATCATTCATTTTTTTTCGTTATAGGTGAGCTTTAATAAAATTTGATTTAAAGTCAGCTGTTTGTCATTGCGTGGAATTGCAAAACCATGTGGCTGCACCGCGTCGCACTGCAGATGTCAACATTGGTTGTCCTTGGCAACGCATCACTCATTGCTTACATTGGCTCCTGGGAACTAAGGGGCGGAGCTGTGCTGGGGGCGCGGCCTTTTCGTGGAAGGTGAATGGCGGTGACAACAAGTTAGCAGCAGCATCATTTTTGGAAACCAGTTCCCGCAAGCGCGGTGTGGTCCTCCCCCCTTTTTTGTGTTGAGTTGTTGTTGATGTGCCATGCCGTTCCCGAATTGAAGTGATTTCGTAAAAGATCTTCATTTTGGGTGGGAGCATTTCCACTGGGAAACTCATAACCTATCCATCGCACCATGAATGTCCCTGTATCGTTACCTTTAGTGGAACTGAGTGCCAGTGGCAAAATCTGGAGCAGCAGGGATGGAGTATGGAAGTCCCTAGACGGGCTCAAGGTAAGAAAATGGCTAGGTCAATGGGAGTTTATTTACAGAGACTGGTGCAGAAGGGATTGTATTTTGGTAAAGCTGTTAACTATTTTGGAATGTTGGGATGCGTGTAGGAAGTTAAGTGAACTTGGAGTGATGGTAGTTGGGCTGGGGATATGGACTTTAACACGTGTACAATGGAAATGGCTGAAGAACAATTGGATAAGGTAACTTACATATTAGTCATCAGTGTTTCCCAGGTGCTGGTAAACATGTTTATTTTAATAATAATTGTGTTTGTGTGTATTGGAAAAAAAATCTACAAAATTAATGAGCTGATTTTTCTGAAGGCTATATTTAAGTTGAATCGATTTTATGAAAAATGTATAGTAAGGCTACTTCAATTTATGTAGATATTAATCCACTGATTGCCATGGGAGTGGCATGGTGGTTGTTTTTTTTCAACTAATCTAAACTGGTGTTTGTGTATAATATCAATTAATACCGGTACACAAATACTTGGTAAATTGAGTAATTAATAAACTGAGTTCGGTGAAACATTGAGACATCAAATCAAATGCTGAACAAAAGCAAAAAGCATAATTTTTGACACCTTCATCAAGTTTCGCTTACAGTAAGCTAGGGTCTTTATCAGGTAGAAAGGAAAGTGCAAATGATGAAACAGATGAATTGTTAAAGCAGCCATCTCTAGCCATACTCTTCAAGTGTGATCAGACGTGTGAAAAAGATCTACCTGGTCAAGTTAACAAATAGTTTTTTCACTGGTGATAAATTACATTCATTTTGGATCAAGAATTCTAGCTATGCGTTGTACAGCAGTGATTCTCAACCTGGGGGTCAGTAGGTAATATAAAATAGTTCATAGTTGGTAGTATGCGGTAAAATATAAAATTAGTATGCTTTTTGTTTGTTGGGTCTAACCCAAACTGGAACCACTACCCTTAGTCACTAGCGCCACAAGTGGTGTCTCTCGGCAACTAGAAAAGTACTGTTTTGGTACTATTTTTAAAATTTTAATGTTTTAAAGTTGTTTTTTTTTAAATTTTATCGTTTTGAATTTAATGACAAATTATGCCGACCAGTGTTATTGGGGATGTTATATGAAAATAAATCATTTTGAAAACACGGGTACTTTTCTATTATAGCCAGGCCCAATCTGATGTTGCTATTTGCTTGTACTTAATTGTGGGTTTATATTGCAGGTTAGTTTAGGAAAACATCAATATTGTACATTTCTTTGTTTTTCCTAACAACCTGCAAAATGAACCCATAATTAAGTACAAACAAATAGCAATATCAGACTAAGCCTGGCTATATCAGGAAAGTACCCTAATTTTTTATACAGGAAAAAAACCTAATGTTACAAAAACCAAACTTACAAAAACCAAATGTTTGAAATACCGATCAGTTTTGTCGCTGCTCTTTAGGATTTGATTAACATGAACAATCTATATGTGTAAAACGCTTAGGTATCGTGTACAATAGGGTCATGTGGTAGGGTCTCTGCTGGGATCAAACGGGATTTTCGTTTGATTCCGGCATATGTTATGCCTGATACAGCTAGTAGCTTATAAAACTCATCCAGATTTATCTCGACTTAGGTGCCAAGTTTTGTGAAGATGGTTTTGAGCTGGGGGGGGGTCCATGCATTTGCACACAGACATGAAGGAATTCATGTACGTCTATGCAGAAATAAATTAACAAACATAGCTAAGCATTAGTAGTCAATTTGTGGTATTGTACTGCCATGTCGTTAATATATAATAGGGGTCACTAATTTGTTCATTGTTTGTAGCTTCTGTGAATGAATTGAGTGCTGCCAAACACGTGCAGCTCAACTGCTACTGAGGTTATTTGAAGTCACCAAACTATTATGTAACAACGACCGCATTGAATTCTGCAAAGCTGCTGCCTCATGAATAATTTACATTTGACAGCCAACACTGTTATAATCTCATATATCCAGGTGTTCATCACTATTAACTTGTAGTGATGCAATTTTCGTGGAATTAATCATCACCCCATGATAACTGACTTTGAAAAGTCAAAGTTGATGTTTCAAATTGCTTCAAAGCAATGTTTACCAGACAATGTACTGGTGTGAAAAATAGCTATCAACTTACTAATTTCTTTAAAAAATTGTTATAATAAACTTTAAAATGAATTCAATTATTCAAAGGAACTTGTTTGGTTACATCTGCATTTTCTAATTACATTTTTGTTGCAAAATTCGTTTATATGTTGTACAATACCATGGTGTTGTACAACATATAAACGAATAGGTGGTACCCTTCAACTCTTTCAGTGTACCACATCAATTAGTAAACATAAATGATCCTAACAGGAAACAAATTCTTTATTCAAAGACAAATACCTTTAAATTGAAGGCATAACACTTTAGGTAACTGTTCCACAGAACCCCATCTGGGAAACACTGGTCTACACATATTGCCTAAATTCATGTGGCGCACCACCATCAGTATGAGTCCCACAGTTGGCACGCTCTGTGCTATGAAGATATTTCTTGAAACAGAAATGCCTTATACGAAAAATATTTTTTCAATTTCTTTGTGATTAAAAAAACAACTTCATTGTGCTAGATTAAAAAAATAGTCTGATGCTATTTGGGATCAAGTGCCATCTAAAGGCCAATGTGCGTGGTAGTGACAATTACGGTGGTGACCGACTTTCATTAAGCTTGTCCTTCACTTTGTTGTTCATTTTTTTTTAACGTTGGGGAGTAATCGCTTCAAGTTCAATTAAACTGATTACAGTACTTTGTGAAGAATTTTATGCAGTAAATGTTTTCTCCATTTATGAAGGATGTCCATTACCTTGCTATTTATTAATAATATTTGTATCGAATGATTAGACATGTGAAATTACTGTATATGTACAAACAGAATATTTAATTGTGCAGTAGACTAATTATTGGTATGTTTGATTTTATAGAAAACAACGAATGTGAGCAAATGGTTGGTTATTGCAACAATATCCTCTGCTCTCGGATGTGCGGTACCTGCAGGATTCAACCTCAGTGTGTTGAATGTACCGCAAACTGTAAGCAAGCAAGACAAACTTGTTTGTTGTTAATTTTTCAACTTGTTGTTGCATTTGCCTATGGCACTGTTGTCTGGAGGATATCCTTCAAGTCCTGATCCTGACACATGCAATTTTCTGGTGTGGCAAATTGAGCCATTTGTGGACAACCTTGATGTCAGCTTCCAACCAGTTTTCATTACTTGGGCAAGTTGTCCACCAATTGCTCGAATTGACACATCAAAAATTGTGTCAGGAGGCCTTTATAAAATAAAATCATATTAGAATTTCTATTTTATCATCAAAGTAAAATTTTG
This sequence comes from Cryptops parisi, assembly GCA_034695005.1. Classification (NCBI taxonomy): domain Eukaryota; kingdom Metazoa; phylum Arthropoda; class Chilopoda; order Scolopendromorpha; family Cryptopidae; genus Cryptops; species Cryptops parisi. The sequence goes on along the minus strand of JAQIWH010001465.1, from coordinate 18,089 downwards.
GGAAACAAGAATATTTTAATGTTGATTGAATTTGAAAAATTAAAACTAGATATTTGCACACTTTCTACATCCAGCTGTTAACACTGTGACACTAGGAAAGTGACAATTTTGCATAGATTACAAATCAAAGCATTTGGTATATGCCAAAGCTCGCCCTTGTATATATGGTTCAGATGGTTAGTTTTTCAGCTCATACAAGCAGTCTCTGGTTGTGTTTCGGGCTGGGACAAAGAGTTTTTCATCCTTTTTTGTATTCAATTTTTTTCAATTCCAGTGTTTGTACCAGAAATTTATTAGAAAGCAAATGCTGAGTGATGACTATTTAAATTGCCTGTCAACGCTAATTAAACGTGTTACTATAAGTTCGAAGTATTCAAGCAGTCTCCCCCTCCCCCCAGTGAATGTGTAGAAAGTAACATTATTGCTGTATTTAATGCAATTTTCATTATCTCCCCGTAACCGCTAATTTTTTACCGAATCCCCCATCATTTTGATAACTTCTAGGAACATGACCATGACCTCCATAGTTTATGAAGGATCACTTAGTTATTCTTAACTTACATTTGATATTTCTGAGGAATACTTCAATAATTAAGCTCAAAATAATTAATGGTCAAGATTCAGCTTAACTTACTGTGCCCTTTATCCCTACAAGATTTTTCAAGAATTCTGCAACCACACAATATACGTGAAGTATAATTATACCTTGAACCAAAGCGAACTGAATCTTTTGTGGGCATTTGTCGTATCTGTGTTTGTCGTTGGAGGTATCATTGGCGCTGGGTCAGCTGGATGGGTTTTGAATATCATGGGAAGGTAAAACTTTTGACTTGTATCGTCGATATAAGAACAAGGCTTTTTTAGTAATTTGAACTTTGATTTGCTTTGTAGAAAAAGAGCACTGCTCTTCAACCAGCTCTTTGGAGTTGCAGCAGCTATTCTGTTCTTTGCTTCAAAAATTGTTAACTCAGTGGAGATGATCATATTAGGAAGACTCTTGGTTGGATTTTATAGTGGTAATTTTAATACATTTTTTTCAACGTCATTTGGTTTTGGGATCTTGCAGAAACGATTGAGGATTCAGGTGTGTTGAACCTATAGGTTAATCTATTTGTTTTATAGGATTCACTTGCAGTGCCGTTCCCGTTTATCTCACAGAAATAGCACCAACTATTTTACGAGGTGCTCTAGGAGTCGTTCAAAATTTTGGTCTAACAGTTGGAATCTTGTTAGCTCAAATTTTGGGATTTCGGTATATTTTAGGTAACTCTCAAAATATACTGTTTAAAAATACTTTGTATAGTAAACTTCTTGTTATCCATCATCTACGATGGGGGAAGGAGCATGTCGGCTGCATGAGAAAAGGTGCACAGAGACTGAATATTGAAGGAAAACTACATTATTCTTTGGTTGTACAGTATTAAAAAAATGAAATGTCTATTGTAGTATGTTTTAAGATATACATATTTAATTAAGATTTCACTGCATGAAAACAGCGTTATTTGGAAAAGCCCTAATCTAGCTGTGTAACGCTGATGGATTGCTGTATGTTTGCACTCAAAATAATGTCCAAATTCTTCAACTTATGTAAATTTGTAAACATGCCTGATGCACCATATCGCACACGTTGGAATTTCACAATGCCAAGTTCAACTTGAGCTTGACACTAGATTCCAGAAATTGGAAAGGTTGGATAACAAAGAGTTTTCGGTATGAATATTGTTTGCTGCTTCTCAGTCACTTCTATGATTTGGTTTCGCAGGAAATGAAGAATCTTGGCATATTTTAACGAGCATATTCTGTATACCTATTTTAATTTTTTCTATTGTAATATATTTTTGTCCTGAATCTCCCAAGTATTTGTACATTGTTAAAGAAAAACAAGATGAAGCACTTGCAGGTAGGTGTCGCCAGTGATTGAATTTTCTCAGCGGGAAGATGGTTTTGAGAGATAGCCATGTTTTTTTTCATTCACATGGTTTTGCAGAACTTGTTCGGTTGCGGGGAGTTCCAGCTACTCAGTTGCAAATTGATGTTTTGGAACTGAGGGAAGAAATGAAACTGAAACAAACAGAAACAAGCTGGAGCTTGCAACGTCTTTTGTTTTCTAAGGAAGTTCGCCTTCCACTTCTACTCCTCTGCTGTCTGCAAGCAGGTCAGCAGTTATCAGGAATCAATGCAGTAAGTACTGTATTGTTGATTGATTGTATAGTATAGTTATTTGCAGTATAGTAAGGGCTCTCACTTTGCTCTGGTCCTATTTGCCTCTGATTCATAGAAGTGAGGGTGGTGGGCTTGCCTCCCACTCATGCTAGTTTGATTTAGCTTGAGGCAAGGGCGGATCCAGAATGGGGGCGGTGCGGGCGATCGCCCCCCCTTGAATCTCGGGTTTTAGCAATGATTTTTTTTTTTTTGCAATGATCCAGGTGAAAAAAATTTAATAATATTTTAATTAAACTTTTTATAAATGAATAATATAAAAGTATTATTTTACTTTCATTATTAATAAATTAATTTGTATTTGTTTATGTGTGCTTTTTGTTTTTTGATCCAATGTTTTGAATCGCCCCCCCCCTGGAAAATTTTCTGGATCCGCCCCTGGCTTGAGGTTTGACACCATGGATGCAGGATTTCTTAGGGTTCTCCCAATGCAAAGTAGCCTAGAGGTTTGGGGGAAGGGTTGTTTGTCCCATTATATACGTACTGTACATGCCATTATTTTTAGCTGAATTTTATTTTGATGAAATACATATCTCAATGAACGTACTCATTAAGAATTTTTATTTTATTTTTAACTTCAGGTTTTTTATTATTCTACCAGTATTTTTACAAATTCGGGGCTTAGTGAACAAGAAAGCCAATATGCTAGTGTTGGTGCATCAGTAATCAATGCCGTCATGGCAGGATTGGCGGTAAGGAGGACGAACGTCATGCCTTTTATGTTTCAAAATCATTCTGTTGACATACTTCGTTTGTTGTTTCAGTTAATTCTAGTCAGTAAATTTGGTCGAAGGAAACTACTCATCATCAGTCTCAGTTCCGTGATTTCTTGTTTGGTGGTGTTGACCATCGCCTTGGCACTGAAGGTAAGCACTATCCCACTGACGTGTATTATTCGTTTAGCTTTTTAGACTTCTTTTTGTCTGACCTTCAGTTTATCAAATAGAAAATATACCGTATTACAAATAACCTACAGAGCGCTATATTGAAATTTTATCGTGCATTGTTTTAAATTTGAAGCAATAGTTATTAAGCAATAATAATACTTAGTTCTTAAGTAATTTATTTTTGGCTTGGGAAAATTTTTTTCAATTTTTCAATGGTTAAATTTTTTTTAGACCATGGGGTAAGTTTTAAACTTGGCATTTTTAGTTATGATATAAGAAACGTTGCTTGTGTAAATTGCTGGTGTTTTTAGTAAAATATTTTTTTCTCTACTGTTTTTTTTTGAAACATTTAAAAATAGATTTCTTTGAATTTGTATTTCTAAATGATTCATCGATCTTTTGTCAGTCACAGAGACTTGTACAAGAAAAAAATAAACAATACTATTTTGTAAATGGATTCAAGATAAAAATTTGCTTGGCATCCAAACCAAACTTTTGTAAATGGAAATCATCATTTGAAATATTATTTGTAAATTAAGATTCTCGTCCAGCTGTTAATGAAAACGAGCAATTTTAGCTTCACAAAACATTTGGTTGTGAACCTGTCACGTTGTTGCGCTCTATTATTTATTTATAGACTGAAGTACAGTGGATGTCGTATGTTGCCGTAGTAGCTCTGCTGAGCTATGTTCTTTCTTTCGGAGTGGGATTAGGTAAGGACAACCCATCCTACTTCCTATCATCGTTGAGAGATGTCGAGATGTTATGTGGCCCGTTGTTAACCCCCCATTTTTTAACGTTTTGTTCAGGGTCATCATGACCCATTTTTTAATGTTTTGTTGTGTACATTTAGTGAGTTACTAATACTATTTAGTCTTTTGGTGTCTGTTTTGTCGTGGTCATGACACCCAACCACTTTTGTTTTCGTTTTACATCTTACTTTATGTACAGTAGTTAACCATTGGTTATCAGGGTGTTTGAAATTTTGATTGAATGGCAACAAGCTTGCTATAGTATGTATGTTTTCTTGGGAAGTTACATGAATTATGCTGAATTTTACTTTTGGAAGTGTCTGCTTGCTACAGTTGTGAGTTTAACACATTTTTAAGTTAGGCTGAAAACAGTATCAAAAATTGTTTCGGTTGGTATAGAATTTATTGGATTGGAAGCCTACGTCTATAAATAAGAGATGATTGTGCAGTATTTACTAGTACAGTTTTTATAGCAAAATATGCTGTCAAATATTTTTTTTCGGGGCCTGATTTTCTTTTTGGCTGATTTTGCACATACTTTTTTTTTGTATGCTGTCATACTCATAGTATGCAAATCGGACACAAAAAAAAGACGAACTACTGCAAAACCTGAAGGATATATGATGCAAACAGTTTTTGAGTTATGAGATTTTACTAATAGGTAACAAGAAAGCTTCCCAGATGCTCATGCTACTGTAGAAACGTTTGTAAGGTGTGTGCATAAGGTAACCCTTGCATTAATCGAGGACTTGTAGCATAATTGAAAAGTGACACATTTTCAGCAATTGACTAAATCCTCAGTCAGACCAAGGCGAACCCAAGTATGAACAAGAACGCAATCGATTCAACACATAAAAAGTGATGGGGTGATACACACCAGGAAGGTGAACTGATGTCGCTCATGTCGGGTTGTTCACCCACCTGTAAGTGGACTGACTATTGGCTAGTTCTAGAACTAGCCAAAAGTCCACCTAGAGTTCGCATTTACTTACCTTGGCTGGATGAGACATAGTGGCGTATCGTTTATCATAACATCCTGTTTGGAGTTGTTTGCTTTTGATTATCATTTTGTTACTTAGCTATAGCCAATTTGTCATTCTCATATTTTAGTTTTTTGTATGTACTCGAGTATATTTATCTAATGAAATAGTCATCTATAGTTCTATGCATTGGCATACAAGTGTCTTGAGTTACAGCAGTCTTGACTTAAACCAGTTCTGTTTTAACATTGGTACAAACCCTGGCAAATTAATTCTAACTCAAATCAACAACGAACATATACAGATTAGCATGACTGAGGTACATGAATGAAATAAATGGAAAAATAATTACCAAGCACATGCAGCCGAAGAACTACACACTGCATGTACAAATGTTTGCTTGCATAATCAGGTTATGAGTTCTGTGCTTACGAACAGAACTTGTTTGTAAACGCAAGACTCGTCTGTATAAACAGGCGAGTCAAAAAGATGTTACCACTCAGCAGATTGGTATGTGTGTCATTCAATAGGGCCATAGGGGGTTGTGGTGGCCTTGTATAACGCGGCTTCATTTCTGGTGCCGAAAGTTCCGGGATCGAATTCCATTCTTTTCACGTCATCCTAAAACCATGATCACAGGTTTTCTTGGGGATTTCCCATCTTCTCCTGCACTTACCTAATTTGGCTGTGGGTAAAGTATAATGAATAAAATAATAAATAAATAAGTGGTAACATCATTTTGACTCCCTGTAGTTATGCATCTTTTGCGACTTATTGGTCAAAAAAATTTATGGTCAATTTCTCGAACATCCCTCTGACATGAAAGAAGAACGCTCACATTGCAATTCAGATTCACAGCCCAAGTTGAATGGATGTGGATGATTGGGCAAAGTGTATTTCTGGCACTAGTATTAGAACTGATCTTTTGTTTCGAAAAATTGAGTACCGGTATCATTTTGGTTTTATCTGAAGTGTGTATGACCACCCTGAATCATTAGAAAATGATGTGTAAGAAAATTAATTCACACCACAGGTTGCACCTCACTAATCGCAATAGCTGCGATGGCTCGGCAATTGGAATTTACAGTACAGTAAAATAGACAGTGAATACTTTGGTTCATAATTTTTCAATTTATGGTGAATACTTTTATATCATAATTGTCAAATTTACAGTAAAAAGTAACTGCGTGAATACTTGATTCATGATTTCTAAATTGATTTCATAATTTTTAAATTTACAGTTTATTTTGCCATTTGTTCCTAAGTTTTGCTGGTTCGGAAAATCTGCTAATCCATTTTTGGTCCCGAGTTTTCCGGATTAGTGAGGTTCATCCTGTACTAACTTGAAATTTTTTTTTAAAAAAATAGAAAAGTAACAAGTTTGCTATAAAATTCATCCAATCCTTAACATTTCTATACAAGTATTTTTTTTAATTATTTGAAAATATAGTGGAATGTGCTTTTTAAATCTGATTGAAAATGATGCAAACAGTTCTTGTCTAGCGAACTATAACAACTATGGAAAACATAAAACATTACATAAGCATCTTGCTAATTTGTTTATGTAATGAATTGTGTAACAATAACCATTCTAGACACATGGTGAATTTGTGCAATCCATTGATCAGAACATTTTTAGAACTTTTGGCACTCTGTTTTTTAATTATATTTTTTTTTTCGTTTTTTCGTAAACCTTGGAAAGAACAGGTTGGCTAAAACAGAATTTTCATTTCAGGTCCCATTCCGTACTTCATTGGGTCGGAATTATTTCAACAAGGCCCGAAACCTGCAGCTATGAGTATTGGCTGTTGGATGAACTGGACAGGCAATTTCCTGGTTGGAATGAGCTTTCCTCCACTTCAGGTATAGTTGTGTGTTTAATTAAAGGGTTTTGGGCAGCATAATGGTAAGCCACACTTTAAAAAAAAAAAAACAAATTGACATTTTTACATTAAACTATTTTTCAGTACTTTTTCTAGCTTGTTATTTTACCACTTCCTGGATTTTCCAGAAAATGGCAACAATATAGAGACCATGTTGCTTAATATGGTACTCTCTGGAGTTTCTCACCAGAAAAACGGCTCTTCTATAGGAGAGCCGTGGCTTAGAAAATGTGGCTTACCAACCATTATGCTGCCTGAAGCACTTTAATTTTACAGCTCTTTATATAAAGTATTGATTTTCTTTTTGAAAACATGAGTGTAAAACTATCTATACTAACAGGATGTTAGTACAGATAGCCCCTTGTTTACAAGGGACAAGTAGCATCTTGGTGATGAGTGCTGCACCACATAAAAAACATGGATCTGGGGCTTTTGATGTTTTTTTTTGGCATTACCTTTATCAATTCATGTAGGGTTGTCAGATACCATTTTAAGCAATACCGGACAACACCCGCCAATGTCAAAACTCACTATACATGATGCATAACAAACAATGTTTGTATCAACCATCATCATAATCGATTACAACTTAGACATCTCCAATTTAGAGTGGCGAAATCTGGAATCAAAATTAGGTGCATTCAGATGTAAAGTATAGCTTTAACAGGTTAAGCACATTTATTTTAAGTAAATGAAGATTGTCCTTAACAAAAAACTTCTTTTTTTGGGACTGTTTTCTAATGGCATAAATGTTAAATGAGAATTTTTACTGAAAAATGTTTGTTTTTCAATACAAGCCATTTTTATTTGAAAATAGTAAAAAATATTTACATTTTCGAAAATATAAATATTTTTTTACTATTTTCAAAATAAAAATGGCTTGTATTGAAAAACTGAAATATTTTTCAGTAAAAATTCTCACATTTATTTAATTATAATGAGCCTGTGGTCGAGTCCTAGTTAAAGTTCTTAAGCTAAAGATACTCAAGCCTATTTGTGTGTGTAATTTGGAATATGAACGGACCAGACGTTTTTCTAATTGAAAATATAATTTTTGTTACTCTCAAGGATATTTTGGATGTTATATCCAAAACCTACTTAAAGATGATTCTAACCGAGAGAATCCCTAGGTCGACCCTTAGTTAACATCCCAAGTGGGTTTTATAGATCGTCGGAACTAAGTTACTTTTCGGTAATCCTTGCTTTTTTCTTTTTGTTTCACAGGGAATAATAGGAGAGTATTGTTTTCTGGGATTCGCCACCATCTCCCTCATTGTTCTCGTTTTTATTTACAATCATCTCCCAGAAACAAAGGATAAAGATCCCGTGGAAGTGGCTAAACTTTTCAAGACAAGTTTCCACCAGAATTCTTCTGGTCAACGTTGTGGAGAGTCCCATTCGATGGTCATGATGCCAGTGGTGCAACCAGGTAGTTCGATGCTAGGTGCATTGGTTTGATGTTAGCGTTAACTGGATTTTGAAAGAAAATGCCAGTTATGCTCAGTACGCTAGGTTTGAATTTTGTTGACACGCCAAAATGTTGCCTAAAAAAAAACAACAAAACAACCCAGCTTTTTAGTTGTTTTTGTTTTTTACGATCGTCTTCCAACCAATTGAATAGCAATATTTTAATATTTCAAAGAGTTATTTTTCGTATTCTTTTCTTTTAATTGCAACTATTCGATTCGAATTTGCTGCTAAGTACCAATGCATAGGAAATGCTCTCGATTGATCTTTTTCTTTTAAAACAAAAAAGACAAACTGCCAATTGAATAAATGCAAAAATCACAATTAGCTTCAATTCCAGCCATGAAAATATAGACTTGCAAATGAATAGCAAGTAGTGAAACTGCTTGCGGACATGCAAGCGTGCCTTTTTTAAAAAAAAACAACATTCGTTTGCCGCGTTCTGTTCATGGAACAAGGTGAAAATGCTCTAGTGATTCTGCAAGGTTGATGATGATGCAACATGACAAATGTAACAAATTTATCTTTTTGACGTACAGTCGCCATGTATTGATATCCATTTTTCAATGCATACAATAGATTGTCTATCGTAGTGTATGTTTATTACCCTACACAACATCCAAGTCTGAATGCGGCTTGCTTGTTCAGACATTCGTTGTTCAAAAATCAATTGGTTGAGCTTTTTCAAGCTTTTCTTACATTATCGCCAGAGATACACTGCACAGCTCGAGATACGCGGTGGTGATGTGTTGAAGTTATTGCATAAATCGGACATGGTTTTTTTTTTTTTTTACATGAAACTGTATTTTTCAACTTTCCGCACTTGGTCTAGACTCATTGATGCATTTGCTGTCAAAACGTCAAATAATACTAATAGTTAATTTTTTAAATATAACATTTCTTTACTTGTTCATAAATTCTGAACAAGTGAATTCCATTCCTTATTAAAGATAAGATAATCTATCTTGCATACATACTAATAAAAAGATTGGATTTTATGGATTGACAATAAGTAAATGCAAGCGTAATAATGAACGAATTTTTTTCCAAGAGATCATGATTCACATTAATCAAATGCACTTATACTGGTCTTTATCAGTGTCAACTATAAATGATGAATTTTTTTCCATAATGTTCAGCTTTATATTTATCATTCAGACATTAGTATTACTCATCCATATCACGTTGACATAAAATTGGGTATAAAGTAGCTGCAGGATCAGCTAATCAACGCTGATGCGATTCAATCAAACTGATGTGATCACAAGCTTGTAACGTATACAAAAAGCAATGACAAGTGAGAAAAAAAAGAAACTAATAGATGAATTAGTGATTCCCAAATTTTTTAATAGTGTCGGAGTTTTTCCTTCTATTTTTGTAAATGTGATATTTAATTCATGTACCACAGAGTTTGAAGATCATAATATTTAAAGCCTTCTATGCTTTGTTTGTTTACATCAAAATGCTGTTTAAATGTACAAAAAAACATTTCTTCTTTTTGCAACAAGCATAAATTGTTCACATTAAGTTTTAACTAGCTGTTGAGCAATGTTACCCTTGTATTTGAATATGATGTAATGTTAATTTCATTTCCAGTCAATTCTATTACAATCAGTTTGAGTTGTACGGTAATGAAGAATGGTGAAATTGCCCATGTTTCATAGTATACAACAATGGTAATATTGTTTTTATTGTACGCAAAATTATGAAGTGTTAACAAATTGTAGAGTATTTCCTACTTTTATACAAACATTAAAAAAAGCCCAAGTCAACATATTTTCTTTTGGGCTTATACTTGTGACTTTGCTTGCATCAATTTCCTTGTGCTTAATAACGGATGCGATAAATCTAGGTCGCCTCAAGGGGCACACTCGTCAGCCATGACTAATTGAAGGGCCTGATGTAAAAAGGTAATAACATTTTTGTCGAAAATGACGGACACATTTTTTAATGTGTTAAGTGCACTTCTACCTTCCCAATGCCGATGAAAACAATTTGTGCAAGGATATTAATGCAGAAAAGTTTGAACTAGCCCATAGACAATTTCAGATCTTGAAACACATTTTCCTAGAAATTGTAAAAATGTTACTTAAACACCCTTTTACACCAGGCCCTTCAGATGATTTGGGTTGTCTCGTTGGCACCTTTGCTTATACGAACCTGCAAATCATAACGTTCTTCGGTTGTCTTATCATACACTCTGCTAATGAAAATAGGTGCTACTCCAAATATGAATAAGACACATTTCAAGTGGTCATACATTTTTAATGTAAACATTGTTTGTTTTTGTTCGTCAACTGTGCTGGTTTTGATTTTTGTCCGTCACCAATAGATTTTTGGTACGACCAATCACTTTGTTCAGAAAGTTGCTCTATAGGTGACCTTTTAAGGCAAGTTGGTGTTTTGAAACCCAGTAAAATTGTTACAACAAACTGGATCTCACATGTACTTATTGTTAAGTTGAATGATGAATCATTCGGTAGGTATTCAGTGAAGTTGCAAAATCGCAACAAACTGTTAATCTTTATGTCAGCTGCAGTCGTGCAAGGAAACGCACCATGATGTTTCCAGCAGCGTGAACTTTCCCAAGCAAATTTCACTTAAGACATTTTTAGACATTCATGCTAAAAGAGAATTACTTCCACCTTAATGTTCTTTGGTTTCAAAGATGTGATCAATAGCAGACAGTCGAGCGTAAAAATCTAACCTAGTATCTAAACCTAGATTGAGGGCTTGTCGGTTCAAGGTGCTGCTATCAAATACATGTTACTTAAAATAATTACTTTTGTCTGTTTCAATGGACATCAGAAAACGCATTTCTGTCCGTTACTCCCTTTCTTCATTGCATCTACTGTGACTGGTATATTCTGGTACATGAGCCCACAACTATCTAGAATCCATGTTTACAGTTTTCTTTTGAATGGAATATTATACAAATACTAATAAAAAAATATAATCATAAACTTGTCGTGGGCATCAAACTGTAATAAAGCTTGCGAATTTCATTCCAAAACATAAGATGCAAAACGGTATGAGGAGCAAACCGAAACAAAGCGGCAGTCCACCCTTTATAAAATCCGCGAGGCCCTTCCTTTTGAAATATTTTCACAGAACAGTCCACAACACCGGAGTAAACTAGCCCTTTACCGCTGGCATCGGTGCCTTGGTTATAGATACGTGTCGAAACCACATCAAATGGAGTCGTCGTTAACGAAAGTACTAGTCCACTTATAGCGCTTGCACAAAATGCAGAAACTATGCTGTCTTGTTCAAAAATCTGCAAACAAAAGATGGTGGATTGTTAGTTAAGGTTACTCACTCTCTGTTACCAGTTGGGTCTGTCTGGGTGAGGAAAGTGGTCTGTTATAAAGAGTTATCTCACATGCAGGCTGTTGATGAATTCTTTGCTTTTAGAGAACGTTGTTAGTTGGGTGGCGGAACCTACGGCTACTCGAGGGACGGAAGCACTGACACCGCGCCAAAGACCCTTAATTCCATATTGCTGGTGAATTGTGTAAAGTGCAGATCGCATGCCTGAATGGTGGTGTTGATGGCCAACAGCGATCGACGCAGCTGCTTCTGCTTGAAGATGAGTTTTTATCTATTGGTTTTTTTTCGAAGAACAAAATAATTTCATTATTGCTTAATGTTTTTTTTTCTGTTATAGCATATAACGAGGAAAGACAGTTTCTCTACAATTGTAGCAATGTTGTTATATTGTGTATACACAGGGTGTTCCTCAAAGGTCTTGTCAAATTTTAACCACAGATGTTGCATCAAAATAAAGCATAAAACCCATATAAACATGGTCCGGAATTCTCTCTTGAGATAAGCAGATAACCCATGGTGAAGTCATGTAAATGCATTTCTGAACCCATGTTTATGTGGGTTGTTTGATGTGTAGCATCTGTGGCTAAAATTTGACTAGACCTTTCAGAAACACACTAGCTGCTGAGAAAAGTCAAAGTGTCACAGAAATCAAACGTGGGGGGAAAAGTTATTGTATTAATGCCTTGGTAGTGCTAACGAACAATGAAAGGAAATATCACAGTAATGCGATTTCAAAATGCTGTTGCATTTTGGATATTCACAAACTCTTACATTCCCCAACTAAGTAAACGCTTGTCCTACGAAATTTTGGTGAACATGCCAAACTAGACGAGCAACGCAGCAGGCCGCTAAGCCACAACAACCATATCACTGTTTTAACATTCTTTGACAAAAGTGGTAATGATGTCATAGTACACCATTCTGTCATATGAAACCAGTAGCTGTTTCACTCCATTCAGGCATTCATACTAAAAACAAGTTCCAATTACTGTTTGAAAGTAAATGAACCTTTTTCTGAATCACTGGAGAATCTGAATGACTTGTACAATTAAGAGTACAGTAGCTAACTATGACATCACTTTGAGCTAATTTGAAATTTTAGAAATACTGACACAAAATGTGTTACTTATATAATCGAGTTGTGCCCCAAAAATTTTTAATACCGGTACCTGATTAGTGACATGCATTACTTTCAGATTACATTTGAAATAATTCTTTGAATCTTATCAGTCATTGATGACTGTAAGCTATAACTATCTGTTATGTATGACAATAAAGGAAAAAAAAATTAATAAATTAATTTCCACGTATTATCTCACTGTGATGTTTTCAAATCTTACAAATCTTTTTATTACTTATGTAATTATTAATTACTTATCAATTGATTTATATGTACTGTATATTTGTAAATCTTGTCATGTGGGTTTATTATGAGTGGAAAGTTGGCTCCTAGAATCAATTACTTAACTACCATAGACTTAAAGCATTGCTCATTCATTGGGTGTTTGGAATAGATTAAGTTTATTGTAAATGAATGGTAAAAAAGGAGGTGGGTGCTGGTTATACAAACTTGAGCAACTACTGTAGTTGCGTTTCCTTGCCAGTAGCAGGTAAAGTAGGCATTTGCCTGTGATCCCCCTAATACAGGGAGGGTCAGGAATTGCCACAAGCTTTCTGGTTATATTCAGTTTCTTGTTAGCTGTTGCATGGTGTTTACTGTTTAGTAGTTTGTTAGTAAACGTGAAGATGCCAAAAAAAAGCAGTGGTGCTGCAGACGAATATTCGTGAATTCTCCGATTTTAGCAGTGTTATTTTTTAAGTGTTGTGAAACCAGTTTCTTCGTCAAAAAAGTGTAACACAAATGTTTGTTTTCTTCACTTTTTTTTTGTAACTTCTATTCACTGTGCCAAGTACAATACACTAAAAAAAGATTTAATGAAATCTTTATACATTTTATCGAAAATAACTTGTTTTTAGTGTTCACTTCTGGATTTTTAAGTTCATAACTATCTGAGTCTCTAGCTATGACCCATGTTAATCAACCGCACCACAGTATAACTGATGTGGTGTGATACTTGTGTAAGTGTCAGACAGTTCCCGGTATAAACAAATCTGCAGTACAAATAACCAGGGTAGACCAATACAGGGTGCCTGGATTTCTATATCATTTTTTTAATATTAATAAATATACGCTGGTGCCTGAGAAAAAAAAGGGTTGGCTTCTGGATTAGTTTTAGTTTTATTGACCTCTGCCAATAACAGTGTTATATTCAGGGAGCGATGTGAAAAAAACTATTTATCTTCACACCATCCTTGATGCATTTTTCACCACGGTACTTTTAAGAGCTTTATCTACATAGCGGAACTAAATAACTTAATCTACTGTCGTGACTCATGAACAATCAACCTATTAACCAAATCTTTTATTTAAAACATAAAAAAAATATTATATAATTAAAAAATAGCCTACTCCAATATTAAATTACCATATAAAGTGGACTAGCAATTCCAGCACTGATCACCCCAGCTGTAGCTCCAGCAATGACATTCCTAGGAGTCGATACATGTCCCTCCTTGGTGCGGGTCAGACCCAGGTTGACTAAAGTTTGATAGGTACCCAATCGAATTCCATTCATGACAAACTGGTACCAAAGTGCGGGGACGAGTCCCTTTTGGAGGGCCAGGATGCCTTCGTAGCGTGCCACGTTGAAAAAGGCATGGACCACGTTTCGGTAGTGAACTTGATAGTGACCCCGAGCTCGGAGTTCGCCTTGGAGTTGCATCCGAGTTTTGGCCACTTCGAGCGGATTCGTGAAGAGTCCAGCTCCACATGCCGCCAGTCCTCCCATAACAAATTCCATGATCTCACTTCAGCAACGTTTCACTGATCCCTCTTTGGTTTCTATCACTTTCCTCCTCACCGTGCTTTCAAGGACATCATTGCATGAAAACAAATTTCATCTTTGAATCCTTTCCTTCATGCCGCTTACACGTGAACGCTCATCATAAATGACGTATCTATTTACTATTATCAGGTGGCGATCTCAAATTAATACTACTAGCGCCATTTAGCGACAGATTTCGACAACGTTAACCGTGATTGCGTCATCAACCAATTTGATGAAACGACCGCCATTTGCAAAAATATGGCTGAGTATTTCAAGGCATGGAGTTCTAGGTACGTCCATTGGATATTTTGAGTGAAATTGTATTCCAGTAACGTGATAAAGTTCAGTAAGTAGAACATTTTTTATTAAGTTAACAGCATAAACATGCACTTTAAGTTCTCAAATGGTGGCACTGAAGCTCTGCCCATAGGAATGGAATCCTGTTAGTAATAAAACAAAATTATGTAATTGCAACTTCAAATAGTCAAATGGATAGCTAATGAGACATGTTAGGCTCTGGTTGCATTTACTAACTCAAGGCTGAGATTTGATGTACAATCCTTAATGTGCCATTATGCAAGGTAGTATTCCTATTCTTGTACATAATTGGATGATCACTTGAATTATTTGAGTATGAACAGTAATTCAAATATGTAAAAAATGAACACATTAAAACATTTTCCATTATAATTATTCCGTATGTACGGTAGAGTCTCTCTAGTCCGACGCGTCCAGTAATCCAACACTTGGCAGGTAGCCTGTCGGAACATGAAACAGATTAGTCAAAATAAACCCATAATTAAGGACAAGCAAATAGCAACATGAGACTAGGCCTGGCTATAACCGGAACGTACCCTGTCTTTAAACGCAAAAAAAGAATTTTATGTGCAATGCAATGATATTGAAGATAGACTTCATAACTATCTGCTGTTTACAGGTTTTACCTTTTATGAAACGTTGTACAGTACCGGTACTCTGTATTGTGTGGTTAGTTTTGTTAAATTGGTGCATATAAACTGGTTTATATGCACCAAATGTTTATTAACATTTTTGTTCCTAAAATCCAGTAATCCAACAATCTGCAGTAATCTGACACCCGCTGGTTTGCTATACGTTGGATTAAAAGACACTGCTGTATTTCAATAACAAATACAGTAGGGCCTACTGGAACTAGTTATCAATCACATAATGAAAATAACATTTACTATTTGTATACATGATTTGTTTAGTTTTGTTCTACGGTACTTATAAATCCGGAAATAAGTTAGGCCTACTTCTTTTTATTTTTTCTATATCACCATCTACTAAGTGATGTGCGTATTTTGTATAAACTAGCTGAACTCCTCTCTTTATAGCGTGAGTGCAGAGTGCTGCATTGCCCTTTCAGCCATAATGTGTTTCTCCGATGAAATGCAATGTCTCCTCTCTGCACCTTCTTATCATGGAAATTTTCGACAGGTGAAAGTGCCATGCAACAATAAATTCTTCGAGGGTTAGATGATTACTTCAACATACATCTAATAGATACATTTACAAGCAAGGTTGCTTGCTTTAAATCAGGATTTAGAACTTTATCTAAATATTTGACCAAAAAATGGTTTCCTTACTATTTGGGTACCATTATTTGGTACGGATTTTTAAAAAAAAATTATTGTGTTTACAGGGTGGAAAATAACAATTTGCTAAAGGTGTATAACTTTAGTGATACGCACAGCTGCGATCTGTATGTTACATACAAAAACTAGTGATGTTGTTTCCATTATGTTGTAGTTATGGTAAATAATGGCTAACTCATTGAATGACAGCGAAGAACAACTGTATGCTGATCAAATGTATATACTGCATACATCAGATCGAATGGATTGTGCATTGCGGTCGTATCAACACACCGTTCTTCATTAACATTCGATATAAGTTGAACATCATTTACCATAACCTGTGACAGAATACTTATGCGCACATGAATCATTAATATTAGAATATAAGGAACTATAGAATACCTAGATTCTTTTTGCAAAGTTTGAAATACTGTAAGCTTGTTGCGTTTTTATTTTCATTAAGTTATGTTAAACAGCAGGATTAAGGATTCTAAAGATCCTTGTGCATAAATCTAAGGATTAAATTTATGCACAAGATGACTATCCAAGCATTGATTTGATTTAATTTTTACAATTCACTTATCTTTATAGTGTGTTACCTTCTGCCTTAATACTCTAATACTGATCAAATGCAACACAACATGGATGTCAATTGTATCTGCTGGAATATAAGACTATTGTGGTGGCATAGCAGAGATATTTTTTACCCAGGGACAACATTGCCCTGTGTATTCTTTATTTCACATTTCCCAAGTACTTCAAATGCCAATTTAAAATTTTAATAAAACTATATTAAAGTTACATTCTAATATTTTAATATACTAAGTTTTTGAGGTTAAAAATGAATATTTTCTTTGCAACAGTGCAATCAATCATAGGTCACAAAATAAAATAAAATTAATCATGCCATTTTAACTCTCAATTTGGCACCATCTTCACTTGAGTCCCTGAGACAGATGTTCCCTTTTGCACCTCTCCCTTAGCTAAGTCTCTGCATTCTGTTTTGAATTTTACCTACCTGAAATCAAAAACATGAAAGTATCATGTAACAGAACTTCCTCAATCTTCTAATACTTAGATATATATCCCATGTATTTCATATATGAGTGTATGCATGCAATACACATACATATCTATGTAACACTGGGATGTGTATCTAAGTAGTGATTGTATATGTGTGCAATGTTGTATTTATTTTACAGAACATCTCTTGCCAGAGTTTACCACCAATGAAATACATTCAATGCAACATGGAATTTAAATGCCTCTGCTGGAATATAGGACCATTGTTGTGCACTGCATCTGCTGCCATGAAGTCAACCGCTGATGAAATGCAACACAACATGGATCTCAACTGCAATATAAGGCCATTGTTCTGCACTGCACTTTCTACCATGAAGTCAACAGCAGATGAAAGTTTCATGTAACAGAAATTTCTCAAAGGTAAGATTATGTTCACATCTAATACTTAGATGAGTATGCATATAATACACACAGCTATGTGATACTTGGTGGTTTAAGTAGTAATCTTACATCTGTGCCATGCTGCAGTGTTTATCTTACACAATTTTTTTTCCACAGACTGACACTACATCTCCTGCCCTCAATGAAATACAATGCAATGTGGACTTCAAAGGCTTCTACTGGAATACCTTGGTTCTGCACTGCATTTCCTGTCATGAAGTCCACCGCTGATGAAATACAACACATGGCTCTCAACTGTATGAGATGGAGTGACCATTGTTCAGCACTGCATCGGGAAGTCTACCACCATGACATACAGCAAACCAACTCAATGCAGCATGGACTTCAACTGTATCTGGAGTGCAGGATCATTGATTGTGAGTACTTTCTGTCACAAAGTATTGCTAGTGAAATATAAAACACAATGTACAATATTGTAAAGTAGTGAATAAATAAAGATTAATAATCCCATTAAGTTGTTTTTTCAGTACTAAGTTTTTTTCTAAGTCCAAAATAAAAAAATTATTCTAAGTCCACAATTAAAAAAATTATTCTAAGTCCAAAATTTGGCCATGGGCAGTGGATATATGGGGTCTTCGAGATAGGCAAAAAACGGGCCC
>JAQIWH010001464.1:0-31400 GCA_034695005.1 Cryptops parisi | reverse complement strand
TGGTCTGAAGCACCCAAATATCGAATTAAACGTGTTATCATCTCGTACAATAGAATAGTTCGCACTATTTTTAAATTAAGCCCTTATACATCAATAACTTCATTTGCAAAAACCAAAAAAATTATGAACGTTTCACAATTAATTGCATTTAACAGGATGGCTGAGATATCTCGTTGCTTCAGAAATACAACACACCCACTTCACTTCATCCAAACATATGCCCTAACATCCCCTTCAATAAGAGAAACAAATCTCTACAAACTTATCTTAGCTCATGGAATCCCGAATCATTTTCAAACTAGGTACCCCTATAATTCATTTACAATATGGAATGCACTGCCCTTGAAACTCTGCAAGACGGCCTTCACCTGCATTGAGAGCTCCTGTGTAACCCAATGTAAGCATTTTAGAAAACTTTTGTACTCACATGTTTTATTTTCAGACAATTACTGAGTATATCTCTTTTTATTGTATAATTTACTTTTTTTCTTTGCTTTGTTTCACTTTTGTGATTTTGATGTTTTGAAACACTGTTTTTATTCAATGTATTATGCCTTATGTCTCCCAGGGACGGTACGAAATAATAAATAATAAATAAATAATTGAAACAATAGTTAGCTTTTTTTATGTCTCTAATACCTTTTGTCCTTACATGTGTAGACGTTAATTCAATGAAATCACACGTAGTATTGTAAAGATAACTTAATTTTTCCGTATCACAATTGTCTTGAATTGACTTTCCAAATGGCTCTGTAAAAAACTATCATATTCTGCTAAGTATTCTATGTAACTCTTCAAATTTCCTTTTTTAGATGTGCCATATCCTCTAAAAGCCAAACCTAATGTTGCCAAAAGCTTAACTGTAGCAACCACTCTTTTCAAGAAAGCATGCCAATACCTGGTTTCATTTTCACATATGTTTTGCCATTTCACTATTGATTCTGCCAGTGGTTTTAGAACGCTGTTCATAAATACACATACAAGATTTATGTTTATTTGATTTGTCATGTTTTTTAAGAATATGCCAATGTTTTTCTAGTTGCAACACCTTGTAGTTAGAGCATTACATTCTGTTGCAAACAATTTGCAGGCAATACACTGATTGGTAGTTTCAGAAAATATTAACCATTCTTTTTTTTCTTTGGTGAAATTAGCTCTGCTAAAATAGAAATGCGACTCGGTCAATTTTCTAGAGATGCTTTGGCCTCCAATAACATTCAACTTTGACTTGTTAATATTTCCTACATTTGTTGGTTTGTCTCTAATACACAATTCAATTAAACCGTTAGGAATAATTTTTGATCATAATGCAATGTCCTTACTGTAAGTAAGGACTAATGTTGTGGTGGTTGTAATTGCACCCTCAATGGTAAAATCGTCTGGCACAGGCGTAGGAGTTTCACCATCAATATCAATGTTGTCATGTGTAATAGATGTATTTTCAGCAGCATATTCTGAATGTGCAGGTATAGCATTGTCAACAGCATGTGCAGGTGTACTCGCTCAATGGTCGGCACCTTGTCGTGGTGATGGGGCTTGCGTTCCTCTGTCCGCCAGCGGGAGGATTTTCCTCCTATCAGGATAACCCAAGCTGGACAAGTCAACGATGAAGGCCAGACTGAGACCGACTGGGACAGGCAATACAGACCATTGTGGTTAAAAACAGTCTCTTCTCTTGGCATTTAACTCCGCAACTTCACGGTGGCGGAGGGGAACAGTAGAAAAGATGTGGAAGTGCCTGTTTTGGAGGATGTAGTCAGTAGAATCCTTGTGACTCAGACGCAGGATCAAAGCACAGTGAAGTGCTCCCTTGGAGGCCAAAACGTGTTTTTTTCTGCCAATAAATCCTTAGCTATGAATATCTTAAAACACTCATAGCAATTGAAATTGCCAAGATGTCCTCATTTCAGTTCCTGTTACTGCTGAAATTTTATCATGGTTATGAAAACACATTGAGTTGGTATGTTCGACAAACATTCAACAGGGAAATACTTTTTGAATAGTTTAGCGAAGATAAAACACTATCAATGAATGATTCATTTTCGTTGACATCCGAAGTTTGAGAACCGCACTCGTAAAGCGAAACTTGTTCGTTTAATTTTCACCTTTCTCTTTCTTTTGCTTGTGGGGATGGAGCATCGTGGGGTCGATGTGGGTTCCTCCTTGTGGTGACCCTGGGATGCAGCAGGGCCCTCCTATTGGAGATCTTGTTGTATGCTGAACGCCCACAGATGAAAACTCTGCTGTTTTCATTATTTGGTGTCAATGTACTGTCCAGATATGGACTAAATTCACCATCTTACTACCTAGGCTAACAAAGTCGAGGCACCCTGTGTGGTGACGGCGTACTGGATAGTTTGGCTCCTGAAGCCTTGGCAAGCAAGTTTTGTGGCACAAGACACCCAACTTGGTGGTAGGTTCGTCCAGATACCAAAGTTCGAGAGTACCTCGAAAGGGTCAAATGTAAGTACCTAGGAAGCGCATCGCAGGTCCTGAAACTTCTCTTGTCTCGGTAGGGTGGCACGGGTGAAAAGGGCGACAACTTTGTTGAAGGGGATGGTTTGAAAGTCTTTTGCTCTAGAAGTGCTAACAACTTTCCCTAGTGGGGTATCGGGTTAAGGGCCCCAACCTTTTTTTTTTTTTCTCAATCATGGTCACAACTAAAGTAATAACCCCGAGCGACCCCTCTTGCTTTCCTGCAGCTCAGACTATGATTTCGGGTAGTGACACTACATCGCGCTCAGTGAATGTTACTAGCCCACCTCCCCCAGCTTGTTCTATCTGCCTTTCAGATCGAACGCGCTTTTTGTTATGCGCCACAATGGGAGTTTTTCGTCATTAACACCTATCGTTATCCATATGTTTCTAAGTTGCGCAGTGGTAGTCTTCTGATCAAGGTCCGCGATGCCAAGCAGGCTTGCCTACTTTTTTTTTCCAAACATTCACCGGTTTCCAAGTTTCTGTCACTGCAAAGGTGTTGGGTATTGTAGAGATATTTTGTGTTGTTCCGACGAGGAACTCTTGGATCCCAACAGTCTCACTCGAAAGGAAGGCAATGCCCGCATCGCAACGGGCAGTTTGTCCTCACCTTTTCTTCCCTAAGTCTGTCAATCAAAGTAGCCTGGATGAACCTTCCTGTTCGTTCCTTTATCTCCAACCCCTTGCATTGCTTCACTTGTCAGCGATACGGTCACGGCTAATCTCGCTGTTTCTCTCCTAAAGTGTGCGGTGTTTGTGGCCTTCCAGATCACTTCCGAGTCCTGCCCTAAACCCCTGTTGTTGTCTTAACTGCTCAGGTCAACACCCCACTTGGTCTGCAGCTTGTCCTCGATTTCAAGCTGAGAAATCCATTTCGCAAATTCTTGTCACTCGAAACCTTATTTCCCCGAGCCCTGCCGTGTTTTTCATGCTGAAAACGAGCCCTCATACGCTTCGGCATCTTCTGCTCAGTCACTCCTTGCAAAAGCACGAACTTCACATTCACACTATTACTGCATATCAAATCGAAATTTTGTTGTGTTTCCTGTAATTACATATTATATAAATGTTTTTATGTAGCGGGCCTACAGGTATAAGACCACAAAATTTGAAGAGGATATTTGAAACATTCCCTACTTTTTGTGAGCAGTATAGATATGCAATTCATGTTTTGAAAAGATAGATTAAGAAGCTCCATGTGTGCATAAACACTTCGATGTACATCGTCCAGAGACTTCATTAAGGATTTTCTGCAGAATGAAGTTTTGTTTATTTAGAAAACCACAACTCAAAATGTGCAACAGACATCCATTAATTGTCGACAAACTAGTCATCTTGACTAAGAAAATCACTTTTTTCCCCTGCCAAAAGCTCTACGATGTGAATGCACATAACTGGAGAATACTTAGTTTCTTCATACCATCTAATTTAAATCTGCCTAGTCTGAAAATTTGTACGTAAATATTTAACCTATAAGTCTTAATCGCTAGTTTTCCCTGTATAAAAAAATGACAGAAGTTACATTAATTCTTATTTATTCATTGTTAGGTAACATCTATTTATTTGATAAAATAGTTAATTATAATACTAATGTTCATTTTATATACAAATGTAAATCTTACATTATTTAGACATTGCCAAGTTTCAAATATAAAATGTTCTATGTTGTAGAAAAGACTAAAATTTATCTTTGAACTTAAATATTTTTTTGTTTTACACTTTCTTTGTACAATATTTACAAACATATTTTTGACATTATAGGGATATCTAGTTTTCACAACTAAACCAGTTGCCATTGCTGATCACAAAGCCAAGCAATCATCAGTCAGGTAAAGCTAGTCTTATTTAGTTAATAATTACAGTAACTGGAAATGTTTGTTTGTGCTCATTAGTATCAACAAGCAAAATTATTATGCATGTAATATACGTCGTGACATTGTAATTCACTTTTATGGCCTTGCCCAAGTCGCTGTCACAGTCAAGAGCTGAACATCACCAGAACTTGCACTTATTTGCTCGATACATATTATCAGACTCTCTGCAATTGAATGTTTTGCTGAATTGGTCAAAATTCATTAGTGATCCTAGTACCCTGCAAAATGAAAGGTTTTCAAAATTAAAATACAGTGGTAGTATATAACTTTGTATACAGGTTTTCTGGATTATTAAACTTAACAGTATGCTATTGGATGTTATAAGATACTTATTTAATGTGTTCCCCTGCCCCTAGAAACGTTTTACGTACAAAATCAATTTTTTTGTAAAGTCAGCCTGACAATTTTTGGAGTGGCAGGTTTTGGGCAAGTGAAGCAATTTTGTGGACAACTGATGTCAGCTTCTTGCCAGCCAATTTTCATTGGTTTGGGAAGAAACCAAGTCAGTTGTAAACAATTTTTACAAGAGTTGCCATACCTAAAATTGTGCAACTCATGGGTGTAACAGGAAATTTTTATTAATACTGGAAAGTTATTAATTACATTAATAGAATGCTTTTTTGGTAGGATTCTATACAGTTTGCACGAGAAATATAATTACCTACCTGAACTTGAAGGGACTGTGGGTGTCTAGTCTCAATCTCCTGACTAGTGTTTTCGATTTTCGGTATTTTGTACACGACACCTTTTTATTGAAAACAGGATCAGAGTTATAATATTAAAATTAGTTTATTTTTTTTTACTGTTAATTGCCCTGATATGAATATAGTTGGACAAGCAGTGCATTATAGGATACATTCACATTTGAAATTATTTTTTTTTTTAGTCAACGTTCATTAATTGAAGGATCTGGTGTAAAAATGTGTTGAGTAACAATTTTATGATTGAGGAAAACGCGTTAAAAAAGCCGAACTTGCTTTGCTGTTTATGGGCTACTTCACACTTTTTACACATGTTATTGCGTTATGAAGGTAGAATTGCATTTAACACTTGCAAAATAAGTAACATTTGTCAAAAAATGACTTCTTTTACACTAGGCCCTCAATTAAGCGGTAATCTTGAACCGTAGGAAAATTTCTTCACGAAGGGCTTGTCCATGTGATTGCAGTGTCATGTATAATTAGTCCAGCAACATAAATTAGAACTTGGTGACTAACACCATCCAAATATTTACATTTACTTTACTTATGGTACAAAAAAAACTTCAATTTGAATTTGTTTGAAAATTTGTTGACCACCAATGGTTAAGTACATTGATTAACAATAACTTTGTCTACATATGAACTATATAGATAATTTAGTAAAATTATTAACTCACGTGAGCATAAGCAATGAAAAACACTTGATCAACAGTAAATCCTTCCAAGATCTCTGGCAGTATTTCTGGTCCATACATCTTGGTCCAGTTTTGATAAGCCTGCATGATAGTCTTAGCAGAATTTTAAATAGTTCAGAAATAGTGTTAAATAAATTAGTTAACAATTCTTACCCAGAATGCATGCTGTAGGGCACTATTATCGGCCATGTTTTCATCTACCGTGTTAGTACCATTAACCTGTAAGCATGCCATTAATTGTTATAGCATGCAGCACATTTCATACATATTAGTATGGAATAGCTTGCACCATGCTACTCGGTCTAATGAATTTTGAAGATTGGATCCTTTTCCGTTATGTGCCTGACCCTTGTGGCACTACTTGCCTGCACTTTGGTTACGAGTTTGAAGATCAGGTTAGATTTGTTAAATAAAAACATACTAGACGCCAATTCATTAATCATACATTTAAGACTGTTGAACAACCTGCATAACCCAAGCGATTCAAAGTGCATATAAGTGCCACAAGCGAGGCTCGGGTGCCCAACCGGAAAGTATTGAAGATTGTAATAGTTGTATTGAATAATGTACTTATGAAACATTTTCACCTGCAACGTATAACCATGGAGATCATCTTCAGTCATAGTGTAGTTTGAATATTGGTTTATGAAACATTGTGCTTTCTTTTCTATCTTGGTTTTCACATTTGGCGTAATCCAACTTTTCATGTTGCCAAACTCGTCGTATTGTTGACCTATTATGTTTAAGATTTGTCATTAGTATAACAATAAATTTGATTCTGCTCTTCTGAATTTGGTGCTTACCATCCATGTCAAATCCGTGCAATAGTTCATGACCGAGTATTGGCCCCAATGCTCCGAAATTCATCACTCTGAAATCCAAAATTAAGAATCAAATTATTTTTACTTTCTTCACTTGTTTTAGTTTGATTATACTACTTACGCTAATCTTCCAGTGTTGAAAACCGGAGTTTGTAAAAGGCCAAGATTGATATCTAAAAAAAAAAAAAAAAAAAAAAAAAAAATTATAAGTTGAGCATCGGTTAAAACATTTGAGAATTTTCTTACAAATTTTGTTTATCTTTTGATTTAGAACGTACACATTGCATTATCCTGAGGATTGTATAATGCATTCACTATTAGTGGACCATGGGTGCCTGGAAACCTTGATTTTAAATGCATAAAAAATACATTGAAAAAATTAAACACTACAAAATGCGAGCTGAAACTAGAACTAAGAACACCATACTCTGTTTTTGTGTTTGGGATCAAGGACTGCATTGTAGTGTTCATTCTGAATTCCATGTATTGCCATAGATTTTGAATATGACTTGGTTGAGGCTGCAACTGGAACGATCAAAATCAGCATCTCGTATAAAGACTATATTAATGTACATTGTAATAATTTCTTACAGGATTGTAATATTCTTCAATTGCAGTTTCGTTTTTTGCCCAATGTGGGTATAGATAATATTCCTTCATATTGTTTAGCTAGGGAAATAAAAGTTATACATTACAGATGAAAACCATCGTTAAATGAAACTATTTAATCAACAGGCTTATTCTAATTTGAACTTAAGACAGTTACCTTTCTGATGGCTTTCAATCTTGTTTCTTTATCTAACCAGTCAATGTTGTTCATTGTTTTGCGGTATTCATCAAATAGTCGTTTGCTGATTGCCTGCACCTGAAATTTATTTGATAAAAATTTTTTTAAAATGGATCCTTTCTGCATATAAGATAGCTTTCATGTATTTTGATTATGCATACAGAATTGCTTTAATATTTACATTAAATATGGAAACTTTGCAAGTCATGGAGTTCATTGACATGCTTTCAGGGCATTTCTATAAATGTTAAGTTTTATAGTCGGCATTGTAGAAGCGTGAACATAGTCCTTGATATATGTAAGGTTCATGTTTTGTGAAATCTCAATTCCAGAATTGCATACAACAAACTACAGTAGACAATTTCAGCATTAGCGCCAGTATTTGCACCACAAGTAGCTTACTCACTGGGGAAGTTAAACCGCAGTTGTATGAATTTTCAGTCACTTACGCACCACTGCACAAAAGTGTGTAAGAAATTTTTCACTTGAAACGATTGTAGGACAATTTCTTTTGTTGCTTAAAAAATAGCAAAATCAAATGCATGGAACTGAGAAATTGAGAACTTCTTGTATGTAGAAAACAGTGTAAATTAAACGGATTTTGATATTGTGGAACATTGAACAGATTTAACCTTTTAATATTGTGAAGGCCCGCTGTGGAACGTTCCAAATTATACAATGATTATCCAATTTTCAAATGGTTAGTGTTACCCTAACTCCAAGTATGGTTTAACATTGGTTTTATTTCTTTATCACACAGTGCTTACCACTAGTTCAGTTTGAGCAACATTGATATACATATCTCCGTATTTCTTTGCAAGCGCATATTGATACCATGACATCATATCTTTTGCACAGATTTGCCACCTAGAAAATAGTAATATTCTAGTTAATTACTTATATTATTTACAAATTTGGTTTAAAACCTTGTCATCCATGAAATAAGATTTCTGCAACATAAAATACAGCAAATAAGATTAATAGTCATAGCTTACCTAGGCGACTTTGACAGTAAGTTTTGGTTTCGGACATCAGAAAAATCTTGAAACTTGGAAACTAAATCGTCGTTATTAAACTCAGACACGAATGTCATTGCCAAGATGAATAGTTCGTAATTTACTACGTTTCTAGAAAATCAACAATAAAAAGAAAAGCATGAAGTAATAAATTTTGTGCATAAGCTACTTACAAATGCTACATGTACATACCTTACAGTGAATGGGAGATCAGGTCTTGATAACAAGTCACCAACCATCTCAAAATAATTGATATCTAAAATGATGATTTCATCATCGAGCGTCCACTCTTTAACATCCGCGAAGATAGAGTTGAACATTGAGAGCCAGCCAAGCTAAATGTTCACATTAACAAATGCAAGTTGTTAAATATCAGGATTATAAAAAATTTGGTGACTATAGTTTGTTGTTTGGTTCAGGTTGCATACGTGCAAGTACAGCAAAAAATACTGAGCAGTATCTGGCAGAAAATGTTTTAAGAAATGTATGATTCTATGTACTTTTATCCAGATTCGTTAGGTCACCTGGCAATTTTTTGTGTCTCAAGTATGAGCAAGTGGAACAATTTGTGATTCTGTCAGCTTCTTACAAACTAGTTTTCATTGGTTGAAAAAGCTATTAGTTGTCAACAAATTGTTCATGTTGTCCTAAAACAAATTGTGCAAGTTTTACACGTGACTGGAGGCCTTTACAGTACTTGTAGGAGTGCAATTCTGGTGGTTATTACACTTGATCACATCTTGTACTGTAGATTTAAGTTGGTGACTTACTCTTGTATGTAGCTACTTCTTTTTTTAAAAAATTGAATTCAGCTTCATTTTGTAACAAATGAAATCAAAAATCCAAACCTGTGGCATCATTATGGTTAGAGTTTCTAGTGTTGTCTTGTTGTAGGACTTTCTCAACTCGATAGGATTGTATGTGAAGTTATCTCTTATCTGAGAGGGAAAAATATTTTATGACAGTTAGTTGAGATTGTTCACAATACCGTACAGTAGTTGCATACTTGTCGAATGGCATCATTGGCATCCAAAGTTCCTCTGGCATCTTTCATCACGGCTCTACTCCAAGAATCCAAACTACTGTTAAACGTTTTTGCCGTATTGATAATTAACTTTGCCAAAGTCAGTGATAGATGGTTACTTCTACCAAGTGTAATTGCTGCATAACCTGGATAAACCTGTAAATTTTAGGAACTAAAAGATTAACATTTCCAAACAAAGAGCTTGTTCCATTTCATTTTAGATTTCACCCATTTATACTCACTATTAACATTGTTTGAGATGTATTTCTCATGTCTTTCGCTACCAAGAAACCATAAAGTAGTCCATGATCACGATATCTGCCAAGCTTGGAATAGAGCTCAGTGAGAATTTCGAAATCTGTATTATTTGCTTGCCACTGATCACCGAGTAGAATCGGCCAACCTCCAAGGGAGTTCATCAAATCATTTACTGCATCTTTGCTTTCATTATCGGCTTTGAACACATGAAAAGTATACTATTAGCCTCCCTCCCTGTCATACCATAAAAACAATGCAACTAAGTACTATAACACTTACTTTTGTTAAGACAAGTCGCATACATAATTTGTGCATTTTCCAAAGCCACATTTGATTCACCATGTGTTAAGTTTTCTAAAAGTTCTGTATATAAGACACGAATGCAATTAATGATAGCAAGATTAAAGCCTACTGATGAACAAAGCATTTGCTTTCAAAGTTTGTCATGTCTTGTTAATAATATAACTTCACAAACTCTATTAGTGCTATTACCTTTAACTTTCCATGCTACTTTAGTTGTAATTATCTCATATCCATTTTGCCATAATAAATTTGGTTCAATGACATAATCAAATTTCAAGGTGCTCCCACATGCAAAGGCATAGAAATCATCACATGGGTCGGCGCTGTAGTCAATTCCAAGAGCCAGGTTTGCAGCTAGATGTTAATATTGGTTGAAAATTAACGAACACCACAATAGTTTAATGAAAGCTATACCTAGTTTTGGTCACCTTAGCTTTTTAACTATCTTGGCTTATGAAGATACATTTAATGTATTGGTTTAACACCTACCATGTTGAAAACATTCGGCAGATAGGCAAGATGAATGTAGTGGGGATGGTGGATATGGCTGTGGATGGTCTTTGGTGGGGTTCACTTTGTAAATAAATTTGTATGCAAGATGTTAGTTTATCTTTTACAGGCAATGTATAGAATACAAACATAAAATGCTTATCCGGTTTTGGCAAAGTTTGAATTTAGTTTTTCTATAGGACTGTTTAGGTTAGTTAACATTAAAAAAAAAAAATAAGCTTAAGTTTAAAGCTAACTTAAAATTTTGCATAATGTAACTATTCTAATGCTAATTTATTACTGCCAAAAGAAGCTAGGTATTCTATCTTCCATACATTGCCGGTAGCATTTCTACAGGTGTTTGATGACAAATACAAATATTTACGGTACCCAATAAGTATGTAAGTCCAGTAACGAGTCCAGCTATAAGCAAGCACAAAACAACAACAACAACACAGCATTTGGGCCTTGATCGTCTACGTGCTCGGTTAATGCTATTAACAATAGATTTATATAAATGATGCAATATTAGATTAGACACTTTTACATTAAGACAGGTGACAAAATAGCCTCAATCAATTTAAGCGTTTCAGGCAACAATGATAAGCAATACGCTCAAAAAAACGACATTTCTACATTAAACTATCCCTCAGTACTGTTTCTAGCTAGTCATACTGTACTTTGCTGCTGGATTTTCCAGAAAATGGTAGCATAATGTAATCATCTTTTTGTTCACTATAAGATGGTGTATTTCATCAGAAAAATAGCTCTTGAACAATTTGAAAAGCGTGGCTTAATCCTTACGTTGCCGGGAGCCCTTTAATTGTTCTGTTCCACACAAAATAACTGTTTTTGTTGAAATGACAACTCATGTTACGAAAGCAGACTAGAGGAGTTATGGTTACTAGGTTCAGAGTTCAACATTGTCTGACCAAATAATTACTAATGTTGGAAGGTTGATCATTAAAAAAGTTAAGTCAGTTCAATATTTTTAGCATAAGTTATTAAGGCTTTTAGTACCGGTACATGCAGCTTGAATTTTTTTTTTTTTATATTGATTGATAGAATTTGCTAATTTCGGAAGTACCAGTATAGACCTTTTGAAAGGCAAATTGTAAATATTGAAATTGCTTCTAGCATTCATTTAACTTTTATTTTAATTTGCTGGATAAAATTGTGTTTATCTATGTTAAATTATTTTATGTTAATTGTAGTTTTAAATCTCAACTTATAGCACAGTTATCTTCCATCATTCTTAGAAAACCAGTTGGAATTGAGCCAGAAAAAAAATATTTGATTTTATTTTCCAGTTTTATACTCATTTTTCTTCCCAAGATATTTATCCATTGTAATCTAGCACTAATGGGTAAACATATAGTAAATGTACTTCAATCATAAAATAAATTTTATTAACTCAGTCTCGACATTTAGAATGGGCTAGGAGTTAATTTGTAATCAAGTACAAAATGTGTATTTAATGCAATCAATATTTTTGCCAGCAAGCCCCCCATTCTATATAGGACCTTAAGTCTTTCTAATCATGGTTTACAATAATCACTGTACTTTCTTGGAACTTAACTTCTGCTGAGTACAAGAGATTGTTCTACTAAGTCATATTGAAAATTTTCATCGGCATTTACTATTAAATTAATAATTTATGGGAAAGAATATTCTCAATTGCTGGGCAAGTTGGTCAGGGTTAAGAATGAAGATTGAAGATAAAGCAAATAGCACCCTATACATGTCTCAGCATTTAATACAGAGTTCATGGTTATGGAATCGGTGTATCAATAAACTAATACATGCACAGGTAGTAACAATGGGGTTCTTATTGAAACAGTAAAATGGAAAATAACCTTATAGTAATCTAGTAGATACTTACACAGCACCGCCCTGTAGTTCTTCAGACTCTTCGATAGTCATTGACATTGACCGTGACATGGATATTGATCTTACCGACATCTTAAAGGTAAAATGCTGAAATACATGAGAAAACATGCATTTTGGAATGTTGATCCACTTGAACTCACAAGACACGATCATGCAAAACAATAACAAATTATGGCTGGTTTTTTCACCTTTGATATATCTTATCTGATATATCCAACAAGCAACAAATCTTAAATGTTTGGTGAGAGCAATTTGGTGAGACAACAGAAAAACCAACCTTATGGTTTTGGTACCTACGAGTTCTGAAGAGTTTGGAAACCAGTGCAGTTAATTTTATATCATTTTCAAGTCTGTGTAAGTAAAATGAATTATGGGAAGTGAATAGAAACAATAGATGACTGTGCTTAAATAATTATAAGGAAATATACTTTAAAAAATATTCTTTTTTTTTTTTGCACAGGAATGTTCTTGGTTTAGTAACCATACAATATTATTAAGCACTTTACATTTTGAAAGGAAAATAAAGGTAAGAATAATGATGTACAAAATATATTTAATAATATCTTGAAAAAACAACAACTATTACAGTTATAAGTTTGCATATTTTAAATTATCATGTAAAAAAATTGCTGACCAATTAGTTTACTGCTCTTTGGGGATCAGATTCATTTAAGATGGAGTATGGTTTAGTAAAAATGAAGAATGAATAAACATACATGGATATACAGGATATCCATATAATCTGTTTACAGTTTTAAAATTTCATTAAAAACCATTGATGAGATAATTTGACTAAGTTTCTTTCGGTTACCATGTCTAGGAATTTAAGTTGTCCAATGGTGGCATTACTAAAAAATATGGGTTTGCTGCTGTAATATTAACTAACCTAGACCAGTGGGCTTAAACAATCGTAAATTAAACGTGTTTTGAGCTGACCTGAATTATTGTCTATGCCCACTGGTTTAGGTTAACAACAACAACCCCTCATGTTTTTAGCAATACAGCCACTGAACAACCTAAACTAGATAACCTTTCTTTCAATATATATTAAATGGTTATCAAAGTTTTTACATTTGTCTAGCAAACATGGCTAAAAATTGAATGTTGTCTTGATGCACTTCATGCAAATGGGCAAGTTTTAATTACTAGCAGACCAAACTTTGATAAGTTAGTAAGAATTTTTTCAGGTTTATTAAAATTGGTAATTCTTGCAATTTTATAGAAACTTTCTTAATCACTTAATATTGTATATTATTTCACACCCCCTTTTCATTCTTTTTCCAGACTCTTGTGAATTTGTTTGTATAGATTTAAACTAATTTGCTTTTTATTGAATAATAAATATATTGCAACAAATTTGTTGAAATTATCCCATCAGTTGTATGTTTAATATAATGTTCTAAATTCTAAACAACACTTGTGGATATTCTGTATAATCAGTGCCTCCTACAACCCCTGGCAGAAAGTATTCGAACACGCGGGGCTTTGTGGTGGCTCCTCTGGTGGCAGTGGCCCGGGTTCGCCTTTCACTCATGCCATGTGGATTCAGTTCAGGGTCTGACATCATGGGGACAGATTTTCTCGGGGTTCTCCCGTTTCTTCCTGCATCATAAAACCCTGTTCCATGTTTATCATCCTCATCTCAGAATCATTTCTGTATTTCTAATTTCAATAAAGTCTGAGGGCCAAATGACATAGCTGTAAAACCAGTCGGTGCCCTCGTTAAACTCGAAATACCTACCTATTCGAACATGCTCATTCGTATCACAGGAGTAACTTTAGTTTGACTTCTGTGATTTTTAAAATCACAGAAGTAGTTTCAAAGCAAATGCTTGCAATATCAAAGACAACTACACGTTTTGTAGACACATTTAATACTTTATCATTAGTTTTCATTAAGTTCACAAGCATTTTATAAGGATAAACTTTATCAATTTTACGACTATAAACGTACTCCTACTGTATGTGTGTGTGTGTGTTAAAACAGTTCTTAAAAATTTTCTGAAGCAGTACCCCACAAATTGAAGTCACGAGCTACCACTGGTTTTGGTGAATACTTTCAATAGTGTGAAGTTTTCACAACGGCAGTGCAGCAAACCTTTTTTCATAAAAAATAAAGACAATGAACAAGACGTTTTGCATGCAACCATGGGGGTTGCCATGACAACCAGTAGGGGGAGAGAGAGGGAGCAAAAGTGGAAGATTTGAACTTTATTAGGAGGGGTGTTGATAGCCACTCTTGGCGAACGTTGGTTAAAGTTTTTGGTTTTCAAATCCAATGAAGTATTTACTCCCAGCTAATTGTGCTTGGCCGAACGATTGATTAGTGTTTTTTTCTTACCTGTGTCTTTTCGCAATACATCGATGTTTTCACCTCACCTTATGAATTTGTAGTAATTGTTATTTGTGAGTTATTTTTTCCTAGTTAAGTGGGCTTGCCTTAAGAGTTTTTCTTCTTATATATTGTTGAATTCCCATGGTTGAATCTGTATTCCTTGTTAACATACTTCGAGGCGAACATTGTATGGCTAGGTAAAATTGGGGTGTTTACCTTTTATTCGAATTAATAGACGCAACACAGTAGTACAAGCGAAGGCAGGTCAAATTTTATTTTTTTTAAGTTAAAGTCATGAACATTTGTTTTTTTTAATTTTTGTCTTCGTCCTCTTTCCGACGAGCCAAAAACTCAAGGAGTTTGCGGAAGCGAGGGGCGAGGACCGGTGGTGGTTCGGCGACTGCGGCATCCACGGCGGCGTCGTTGAGCTCCTCGTCCTCGGCAAATTAAAATCTGGAAATAGGCAATCAAAATTATTAATTTGGTTCTTAAAACTTAATCTTAACGTTAACTTTTGCATTTCTCTTTGTTTAAAAACTTCTAACTGTAAAACGCCATTAAGCTCATACTATGGGGGGGAAAAGTGGTTGCAAAAGTTTTGAAGTCTAAAAATAGCCCAAAACTCTCAAGTTTTGGAGAGGAGAGAAGGGCTAAAGAAGTCCAGATGAACATACTGGAATGCGTGGGAGTAGACAATCGGTGGTCAAAGAGTGGCAAGGTGGGCGGTGGTCGTGGTTCGAAATCGAGGTTTTTGGAAGAGTGGGGAAGACGATTTTTGCAAGAATTTGAGAGACTTCCAAGCCAGACATCACTTAGCGAAGTTGTGCCTTGATTTTTCTGAAGCTCTTTTGGTCCACCCTCGCGACTCAAACTCCAAGAAACAAGAGATGCCGAGGGGAGTCCACCGATAGCGGCAGACAACCTTCTCGCAACGACTCGACCAACGACAAGTCAGGCCTCCGTCACCTGCCCGACGCCGTCGATGAGGACTTCCCACCGCCGAGAACGTGCCCTTCTGCTCCAGACTAACGGCAGGACTGTTGCCTTTGAAACTCAGTAGACGGTTTTGCCAACCGGTATTAAAAATTTGGGGTTTTTATTTGAGTAATTGAAGATAGCCATGAGCGTCAGGTATGGGTGTTGATGAATTTTTTCCCGTTTTAATAGGGATTGTTTGCGTATTGGTTTAGAAATAATTTTGCTTGGCCAATTGGCCCAGAAGTTTTAAATTATCATTGTCACAGCACGCTCTTTTGAGTTAGAGGTTAACGTTAACGAACAAACACGTCCCACATAGAGTTTAAGTCATTTGAAAAGCAGGAACATGGCAGCAACTAGTGACGCACGGGAAGGAAGTATGAGCATGATTTTGTGGTGTTAAGACGTGCCCGGTACAAGGTGTGTTCGAACTGGAGGGGTCAAGAATCAATAAGTAAGACAAGGTGCATTTTACGACAGTGACTGGGTCCCAGAAAGTCCGGCGTGAAGGGGTGGAATTGGTCCTGGTCGGCAGTTTAGTTTTTTTTTTTTGTTAAGTTAGCAGGCTCACTGGAATCCGTTGGAAAATTGCACGGCGTAAGAAAATTGGTTGGGTATTTTACAAGGTTTGAACACATTGTTGGCTGGGGACGAATTTACATGGCAGAAGAGTGAAGTAGTGGTGGTCACGAATATTGCTATTTTTGCGTTTTGTATGTATTGCCCTTAACGGCAGATATACACCTTACTTGTCCACTTTTAAGAGTCGATAGCACACAAGTGAAATTCAAATTTTTGTCCTGTTATTAGTGCCAATTTTGCCAAATTGAGAAGCAAACTGGTTAGTCGTTTAGGATAAGGTCATAAATAATTTTTGTCATTTTTGTCGATAGACTTGGCCTTGCGAGTCAATTTTTTTGCTTCCTTACCGTCCGAATAAAGAGGATCAATTTGTGTTCACTGATCATTGACTATTTTCTTATTTTATGTGTTTTGTTGCATTGCTTGCCATCCCCAATTGTTTACCTATGCTATTG
Organism: Cryptops parisi; assembly: GCA_034695005.1. Classification (NCBI taxonomy): domain Eukaryota; kingdom Metazoa; phylum Arthropoda; class Chilopoda; order Scolopendromorpha; family Cryptopidae; genus Cryptops; species Cryptops parisi. Next base: position 14,714 of record JAQIWH010001464.1, on the reverse strand, counting down.
TCTGTCGCAAACGATTCCCAATCTTGGCGTTGAACAGTGCAGGCGCGTTCTTGTTCATAAATAAATTTCTCGTGAATTTTAACTCCGGACCATTTTTACCCAAAATTTTAATCTCGGCCGTCGTTCAAACTCATTTACTTACATCTTACGGGCGGTCCCGGATTTAATCATTTTTTTTAACGTTTAAACACGATCTTCACAATAGCATGGAAGGGTGGGTGCAAGCATATGTTGATGCTAATGGCAACCACTTTCAGCACATACGAGATTATTTTCTTTTCATACACCAATCTATTTCCGTGTCAAATTTCACTGAATTACGTCCATTAGTTTAACATTTATAAGAGAAACGTAGAGCATGACAGCGAGTGAAACACCCTGTGTTTCATATTTGAATGAAGTATTTCATATTTGAAGAAACTGTATGTAACTGTGAAGTTTTCACAACGGCAGTGCGTCAAATCTTTTCCTAAAAATAAAGACGATAATCCATCCGACGTTTTTTGCACGCAATCATGAGGGTTGCCATGACAACCGGTAAGGAGAGAGAGGGAGTGAAAGTGGAAGATTTGAACTCTATTAGAAGGGGTGTCGATGGCCGCTCTTGGCGAACGTTGGTTGAAGTTTTTGTTTGTTAAAATCCAACAAGGTATTAACTCTTGGCTAAGTATGATTAGCTGAATGATTGACTTATTGTTTTTTTTCCTTACCTGTGTCTCAAGACGTCGGTGTTTGCACCTCCTTTTTTTGTATTTGCTGTAGGTTAAATACGAGTTATTTATCTCTAGTTAAGTGGGCTTGCGTTAAGAATTTTCCTGCTTTTGTACTGTTAATTTCCCATGATTTGGAGGAATCTGGGATTTTGTTTCTTGTTGTTTTCTGGTTCCGAGGCGAACGTGGTATGGCTAGCTAAGATTGGGGGTTTTCTTATTGATTTCGAAATTAATTGACGCAACACTGTAGTACGAGTCATAGCAAGTTGTGGGTTTTATCAACAAAATTTTGGCCACATTTTAACGTTTCTCTTCTTTCTCGCGCCGAGCAAGGAACTCGAGGAGCCGTTGAAAACGCGGGGCGAGGGCTGGCGGCGGCTTGGCGGCAGCAACCCAACCAGCGGGGGCATCGTCGTCGTCCTCCACCTCGTCCTCAGCAAATTGAAATCTGGAAATAGGCAATCAAAATTATTAAATTCGATTCTTAAAAAACTTAGTCTTAACGTTAACTTTTGAATTTCTTTTTGTTTAAAAAATTTTCTAACTGTAAAAGCCATTAAGCTCGTACTAGGGGGAAAAGTGGTTTGCAAGGGTTTCGGAGGCTAAAAATAGCCCAAAACTGTCAAGTTTTGGAAAGGAGAGAAGGGCAAAGGAAGTCCAGATGGACATCCTGGAATGCGTGGGAGTAGCCAATCGATGGTCGAAAAGTGGCATGGTGGGCGGTGGTTGTAGTTCGAAATCGAGGTTTTCGGAAGAGTGGGGAGGACGATTTTGGCAAGAATTCGTGGTCACATCCTAGCTAGACTTCACTTAGCGAAGTCGTGCCTCGATTCTCTGAAGATTTTGCCCATCCTGCTCCCCAAACTCCAAGAGACGAGCGATGCTGAGGGAAGTACACCGATAGCGGCAGACGACCCTTTTGCAGCGACCCAACCAACGACGAGCGAGACTTCCGTCACCTGCCCGACGCCGCCGATGAAGACCTCCCATCGCCGAGGACGTGCCTCACCTCTTCAGACTAACGGTAGGACTGTTGCTTTTGAGACTCATTAGACGGTTTTGCCAACCGGTATTTAAAATTTGGGGTTTTTTTGCGTATTTTGTAAAAAATTGCTAGCCATGAGCGTCGCAAACGAATTTTTGTTGGTTATCCTGTTTTAATAGGGCTTGTTTTGTGTATTAGCACTAGTAGTTTATTTCTCGGCCAATTCGGTCCCGAGTTCGTTGATGTTGTTAGTCGCAGCTTCTCTCAAGTGTGAAAGGCGTTAACGTTACCGAGTTAAGACGTTCCACGTCAAGTCAAGTCATTTAACAGAAGATGAAAATTTTATCAGCAAGTGACGCACGAGAGAGTAGGATTATCATGATTTTTGCGTGCTAAAACGAGCCCGGTACAAAGTGTGTTCGAACTGAAGGGGTCTGAACCCGAGAAGTAAGATAAGGTGCGATTGCGGCAGTGACTGGGTCCTGGAAAATCCGGCATGAAGGGGTGGAATTGGCCCTGGTCGGTGTTTTGTTTTTAGATTTTTTCATTTAATGTTAGCAGGCTCGCTGGAATCCGTTGGGAATCGCACGGCATAAGAAAATTGGTCGGTATTTTGTAAGGTTCGAACACACTGTTGGCCGGGAGCGGTATTACACGTGAAAAGAACGAAATTTGGTGGTCACGTTTATTCTGCTTATTATAAGCGCAAAAGATTGTGGAATTTTGTCATTTTCACCGAAAGGTGGGTCAAGCTTTGTTTAATCACTAGTGCGCAACCGCCTCTAGTATTACCTGTCTATGTTAGCCCATTTTGTCGATTTAAGAAGAAGTGGATCGGATTGTCTATGCTAAGGTTAACAGAAAAATTGTTGTTGTCATTTTGTCGATGAACGTACCTTTCCCAAGTGGTTTTTTTTTTTGACAAATCCATCAAATAAAGAAGTACCAATTTTACTAGTTCGAATCTGTTCTTTACTATTTCTCGTTCTTTGCGTGAATTGTTTTGTTGCTTGCCATACTCAATTGTTCACCTAGGCTTTGTCAGTTGCAAACGATCCCCAATTTTGGCGTTGAACAGTGCAGGCGCGTTCCTGTTCATAAATAACTTTCTCGTGAAATTTTAACTCCGGACCTTTTTTTTCCAAATTTTAATTTAATTCTCGGCCATTTTTTCTTCTCATTAACTTACATCGTGCGGTGGTCCCGGCGTTAATCATTCGTCGTTTAACCTTAAACCACGATCTTCACATAACAAAGAAAATGCATAACATTCACAAATAGTAATCGACAACTTTCAACAATTAACACATTTATTATATCATAAATAATAAATACCTATTTTATACAATACTTACATTTATTAAACGTTTATAATTAATAGGTAACAGTTTCAATTTTTTTGTAGGATTTCTAATCGAAAAGAATGTAAATCAGAGACTCCATGTTGGCATATGAATATTGTTGACTGAAGAGTGCTGTTTTCAACCAGGTAAAGATGTAGTTTTTATTACTACAGTTAATGTCTTTGCATATTTTTTTATGTATTTCATTGAATGACAAATTTTAAACAATAATGGAAACAAGGTTTGTATCTGACGGGTGACATGGCTTCCTGCTAAATGTAGTACTGGTATTTCATTCAGTTCCAGTGTAGCAGTTCCAGTTTTGTTTTGCGTTCAGCATCACCACATGTTGCACTTTTCAGTAACGTGCATATTATTTGGCTTGTGACAACCGAAAGTGTTGCTGAATTGATCAAAATTTGTTAATGATCCAATCACTCTGCAAAAATAAGATGATTAAAGTTTACTCTAGTAGCATATATAAAGATGAAAACTTTAAAGTGACAGGTTACTTCTCATAAACCCGATTAAATGTACAAAATTAAATATTGCCTTACTTTTCACCTATTCTATTACACATATTACGTACTATGGAAATATCTCGGAGAAAAAAACATTATCTAAAGAAAATTAATTTCATAAAATATTTGCATATGAGAAGCATTCACCCTGCTTTGTGGCACTTTACTAATGTGGCAATTTTTTGATTATTTATTTTATTCTTTTGTGCTTTTGGTACCAGAACTTTCAGTGTTATATGAATGTAATTCATTGTTTTAACGTTTTCTAAATTTTTATAAGCCTAAAAATACTGTTTAACTTGATTTGCCACTCCAAAATTATGGAGTGGCAAGTGACACAAGCTACACAAAGTTACCACACTTCATGGTAATATTTGCCACTTGTGGCAGTTGGCAACAATGTCACCCACTCTGGCTCTAGCAAGTGAAATGGGCCTGATTTGCTTCTAATCAAGGCAGTTTTTGCTTTACGGTGGTGGTCTTGTCCTATTAATTGGATTATCTTTATGCATGATTCTTAGCACCTCAAGCCCAAATTCTAGTTCTTACTCTCTTCCTTTCTGCCTTCCAGCCAAATACAGGATAAGATGGTATTAAGGATACCACCACTTAGCTGGTATTAAAGTAAAGACACATTATAAATGTATTTTATTTTTGAATACTGACCTGAATTTGAAGGGACTGTGTACATCATTTTGAATAATCTTAACTAGTTGTTTGGATCTGCTATATGTTGTACATGATAACTATGCGAATCAAAGAGACTGTGTTAAAAGTGTTCATAAGTACTTACCTTGCAGCAGTCACTACTGCTGCTGTTTGCATTAAAAATAAGGGCATTTCATCTGATGCGAACATTCATGTATTGGTGGTACATACAAGTAGATCCCATTGTAGAAGATTTTAACAAATGGAATTTTGAGTCTGTTCCACTAAATTCTTTCACAACAACATGTCACTATGGCATGTGGAAATTTCAGTTCAAATAGATAACAAAGGACTTTTGGAGTTGCTGAGGATTGATTTTCCAGTCAAAGCCCAGGTTACAAAGACGTCGAAGTTATTTTATTTGCGTGTACGGTGTTTTGCGCGCCATTATTTGCCCGCGAATGTTTTTTACCCACCTATATTTTGCACGCATTTATCTGTTTGTATTGGTTAGGTTAGGGGAAAAAGAATGCGAGTAAAAAATTGCAGGCAAAAGTACCCTGATTTTTTATTTGTCTTACTTACTTGAGCATAAGCAAGGAAAAACACTTGGTCACTAGTGAAGCCATCCAGCACTTCTGGCAAAATTTCTGGTCCATGCATTTCTGTCCACTTTTTATAAGCCTGTTACATATTATAGATACAGTATTTCATCAGAAAATTCTTTAAAATAGGATATGCTAATCAGCTAATTTCATGCTTTGTGCGACATGAAATACAATGAAATTTATCTAAGCAGATCACCTACGGCTACGGTTCTATGAAAAGGTGGTCCCCCGAATGGGGGATAATGGCCAAAAATTTGTTCTGGACAAAATAGAACCTTTTGGGTGGTGGTCTTTTAGAGAAGTTTCACTGTATATGAATTGTGAAAGAGTTAATGGTTCTTACCCAATAGGCATACTGCAAACCTCCATTATCAGCTATATTTTCGTCAAGAGTATTGGTACCATTCACCTATGGTAATCGAATTAAAGTGCACACATTATAAATAACTACAGGTACATGTCTTTTATCTACATGATCAGAAATCTGTGGAGCAAATCACAGATGACAGATGTATACCTATTATACTAGAAAGAATAAATGCCCAAGTTTTTCATCTCATTGGTGTAAGTCAATAATGGCTGAATTTAAAGCATTGACCACATTATACATGTTTGGTTATGCTCATACAACATTTACAGTCAGTGCCAAATGACATGCTGTAGGGAAATAGGTGTACATCTTAAACTGCCCACCTGTACAAGCAGTACCAAGTAGCGCTAGGAATAAGGAGGTTTCTCTATTTGATCATTAAAAATCATTTTTTGGTAAGAGATTACAATATTGGTGAAACAAACAAAAACAAGCAACTAATAATAAATACTGTATACTTGTACAATATGTCATTACACAGCATAGTGAGAATTGAGCCACTATATTGTAATTACAGGTTGTTTTTGCTTTATGCAAGGGCTGCATGCTACAGAATCCTTGAATTTGTTTCACTCGGGTTTTATAAATTTATGCAATCCCAGTGTTGGATTTTGAAGAACGTAACGAACTTTGCATAAATCAACGGCTACCTGTACAAACAGGTAGTGTAGTGTAAAAGAATTTTAGTTTCAACAGATTGAGTAAAAAAATCATAGGATGATGTGGAACTGCATTCAGACTTATTTAGGGTCATTTTCACCTTCAATGTATAGCCTGGCAGATCATCTTCTGTCATAGTGTATTGAGAATACTGGTTTATGAAACATTGGGCTTTGTTGGCTAGTTTTATTTTTGTGCTTGATGTGATCCAACGTTTCACACTTCCAAATTCATCGTATTGTTGGCCTAAAAGTTAACCAGTTTAATTAGAGAATGTAATTAGCAGGGATGAAAAGTCTGTCATAAGTTTACCTGTCATGTCAAATGCATGAGTTAGCTCATGGCCAAGAAGAGTCCCTAGTGCTGCAAAATTCATCACACTGCAAAATCGAAAATTAATGATAAAAATGTGCAAGCATGAACAATCTCAACTGTTTTTATTATTTTACCTTAATGATTCCGTGCTGAAGAATGGAGTTTGCAGTATTCCAAGATTGATATCTATGTGAAAATTTAAAACATACATTAACAAAGCTAAATTAAAGCTAATAAGCTATCACAAACAGTGGGCACATAAATCCTCTCTTCTAACAACTAAGCACACACAATCAAGCTTTAACTTACAAATTGCATTTTCTAATGGAATGTAATATGCATTTGCTGCAACTGGATTACCACCTGGAAAGCTAATTTGTAATCGCCACATAATGAGTAGATGCCAAATGCTATAAACAAGCAAATATAGAATTGTGCATACCTAAGTTTGTTGAAATTTGGTAGTAATAACTCTTTGGTCTTGTTCATTAGAAATGCTTGAACTTCCCATACATTTTGTATATGGTTAGGAAATGGTTGCAACTACAACATTCAAATATGTATTCTTTAGCTTAGCATGTGTGCAAGAACTTAAACTAATTTGTTTTGTGTATAATCAGTCACCATATTGTAGTATTCATCCACTGCTTTTTCACCTTTTGCCCATTCTGGATACAAATAATATTCTTTTAAATGATCTAGCTGCAGGTAAAAGATTAATGTTAAGTGCAAAAGCTTTTTAATAGCAAAAGTATTCTCATACATGATGAATATGATGGAAGATACCTTTAGAAGTGCTTTCTGCTTTGATTGCTCATCTAACCAATCAATAATTTGCAACCTTGTTCGAAATATATCAGCTATGTTTCTACTCATTTTCTGAGCCTACAAATCACAAGGGAAATGAAATTTATTTATGACATTGGTGATGTTGATGCTTAATGAATAAATTAAATTTTAACTTTGGACAATTAACCTTAATGAAAAGTTTCAAACCGTAAAACAGGGCTTCTTTGATCAAATTGGGTTCCCTAATTTTAAAAATTGATATTTCTGTAATGTAAATGATTTGCAAAATCTTTTTGCATTTGTTAAGGGCTTAGAAATATATAATTTCTTTTTAATATGTATGTTGGCATTTTCCATTGGTATCATTACTTTAGTAGTGTTCAATATGGTCGGTGGTAAAAACGTGTAATTGCTAGTGATGAAAATTATCATTTCAATCGCACTTAATCGAAAACTATTGATTTGAATTTTGTTTTGTACACACATAACATATCCCTTTTAAAGATTATGCAGATAATTATTTTGAAATTAAGTGCAGAACATTGTTTCTCTTATCAAAAAAGCATTTACGATTTTCCTAATCACTGCAACCAGAATGATTATATAGGACAACTTTGAGCATAAGGGAAACATACTACTCAATACCCTCTATAGTTCATCACAGAGCTGGGTCTAGCTTTTTACGTGCTCTGTGCCAGGTATATTTTTTGGCCCCGCCTCCTTATTTAAAAAAACCAAACATGCCAGGCCTGTCACCAGCAATATTGGGGGGGGGGTTGCAAATCTATATGAGATAGAAGGGGGCAGACAAATTTTAATTTGTGAAATTGGTTGAAATATATTTCTTTTATTATTTTCATTGAGAATTTATCGTGACTTGAAATTCACGAATATTATGAGTTTTACTGTCATATTCGCGGAACACAAATAATTTTTTGGCTACCAATTTGGGAGTGAATCTTGGCTTTTTTAAAAAAAAATACTTATTATTTACTAGGCCTATGTGTAACACGTTTCTTGATAACACTAGATACCGAGTTTCTGCTCTGCTGATACTGTAAGTTATAAAACGTAAGCAAATCAAGTGATATACTATATAGTAGAAGTAGAGATACTCTCTAGATTAACCAGCTTTCAGGTCATGAGAAATTATATTTGGGTTTTTATTAAAATAAATGTTAAACTGAATTCTGCTCCAATTTTGAGTTATACGGAAACATGCTATTTTCTAAACAGAATTCTTTACACCTCTACTTGTTTAAAATGAACAGGTTCGGTCGAACTTTAATTTTGGCACTTTCCCCTAATTTGGGAAGCTTCACGTAAGCTCGCACATTTACATCACTACCGTATACGCGTAATAAAATATGTTTGTTGAAATATGTTTGTGTTAGGTTGACAAAAAGTAAAGCATATGTGTATTATGTTGTGGTACAGATTTTTGTAATATTTAAAAATATGAGATAAATTTACATACCCGGAAAAGATTCTATATGAATCCTGATGAACCACACAGTAAACCCAAAATTTGGCTAATGTTTTTGCAATGCTTTGCACTACTTTATCCTAATTGTAAATCTACTCTAATAGTCTCAGAAGATCAATTGGGATCGCAATAGTTTGAACTGACTAATTTAAAGATCCTTTTTTTTGTGTTGTTTTGGAATGAAATAACATCAAAGTGACACACGTCTTGTTTGAGAGAAAGTTAGTTACTTATTAATTTATTCGGATAAAGAAAGAATTCGTGGTGGTTTGAAAGGGGCCATGTGGGTGTGCTAAGGAAATTTAGAAGCCAATAGGAGCCATCTGTTTTTAAAAGTAATACATTTAAATTACATATTGACACTTATAAAGTGCTAAAGTAAACTGAATCTGTACACTACTCTAGTCTTCTTCTAGTTTTTTTAAAATGAAATAGAATATAGAACTGAAATTTTTATATGACTTTTTGGGTGCCCAGGTTCAGAGTGAGCATTTTAAGGAGAGCCCAGGCCTTATTTCAAGGTCTTCTTCATACTGGGCCCTGTGCATCTCTAGATCTCCATCATATCACATATGCTCCCTGATGATTGTTTTTTGTCTACAAGTATTAAAATAGAACTATATGGCAATACATTACAAGAAACTCCCAAATAGTCGTGGGCTCGAAGTGGGTTCCTCCTCGTGGTGACCCTGAGGTGCATTAGGGCCCTCTTACTTTTTCGTGAAGAACCTGCTGTACGCTGAAGGTCCACATTTCCCATTTTTTTTTATCTCCCCTCTTGTCTCCCTCCCCTACTCATTTCTTTTCCTCTCTCGGGTGAAAGGTTTGCAGTAGGTGGCGGTGGCATAAATTGGTTCTGGGGTATTAGTACCAAGTGGAAATCTGGTGACTCGGCTGTGGGGTTCCAGTACTATGACTATGAGGTACTCCCACAGAGGCCAAAGTCTAAAGGTTTGGTAAGGACAAGAAAATTTCTTCTCTCACCTGTGCACTCGCGAAGACACCCAGGAAGACGGTTAGCATGGAAGTGACCGGGGACTTGACTTCAAGTGGTTTAAGGTTCCCATATGCGCCTAAAGTAAGGAGGTCCCAACCGGGGGAGATTGTGTATCTTTTCATTGCTTTATTATGGTCATAACTCAAGTATGTAGGCATGTCTACCACTGAGGACGAACTTCTCTCGGTAAGTTTCTGTTCTCATATCCTCCTCTCGCTCGCCCTGGCCTTAAGGTCAAAAAGTCAAGAAGAGTACCAGATGATGCGAAGTCTCTTTCTCCTGCTTCCGAACCACCAACTCTCACCTCCTATTGCCTCTTTTCCAATAGAATTGCATCAGAGTCGGCTCCAGGTTACTTGAGCTCCATCCAGTTTTTTCCCTTCTCCACCCCTGCGCCTTCAGCCTGTAAGAAATCAATCTTCGCCGATGCATTATTCCACCTCCACAACTATTCCATTTTTGCCTAGACAGGGCCACTCCACACTCAAGAGGTGGCATCTTGCTTGCCATTCATACCTCTTCCTTGGCTTTCATCCTACCTTCAAGCAGTTTCAGTAATGAGCCACATTCCATGGCTCAACATTACTCTGCTCTCTTTATTTGCCACCCGGCTCTGACACTTACTGCCAACAGCTCTAAGATCTCTTTTCTGAACTCCCTCCTCTTTTCTTCCCCCTTGGAGATTTCAATGCCCATCACACAACTTGGGGCTCTTTCGTAACACCCCTCACAGTGTAGTATTGAAGCGTCTCACTTCCACCCTGGATATTTGCATCCTAGCATTAGATTCCCCACCCATCTTCCAGCCACACATTGTACATGGAGTGCAATAGACTTCTTTGCAGTCCTGCTCTGGTTCAGGTCGTGAAATGGTTCATCCACCCAGACTTGTGCGGGAGTAACTACCACTCCTCCATTTGCCCCTTCCATCGCGGAACTGTCCCTGTTGAACCCAGCCATTAGACTCTTTGCAAGGCGAACCTTTTTACCACTCTAGCAGAGTGGAAAGATCCTTACTCTTGTCTCAGACATTAATGCCTCTTACTGTACCATTTATTGCACTATTTTTTTCACCCGCTCATACTCTTGTCTTTTGACAAACCAGTCCATCGCTCTGTTCTTTGGTGGAACAATGATGTCACTACAGTGATCCGAGACTGCGAGTCAGAGCATCGCCATCACCATCCCCATCAGCTCGTTCCCCACCAATTTCCTTATTTTTTAATGCCTCTGTGTGAAAGCATGTCTTGTTGCTGCTGCTAAACGTCCCTCTTGGAAAACTTGTGTTGTTCTTGATCCCCAACACCCCTGACTCTAGGGTTTGCGGTAGGGTGAGTAGTAATGAACCTCTCCCCCTACCTCCATTGACAAGAACGGTACTCATACGTTTTTCGGTGATGCTGCCACTTCTTTAGCCCAGCACTTTGCAAATGTTAGCAGCTGCCACAACAATGATCTCCGCTTTCTGTCCATTAAGCATTGCACAGAGGCTTTACTGCTGTCATTTGCTTTCGCTCACCTCGATACTTTGCACACTTTGTCTTGAACTCCTCCCACGCTTTTGCCCCTGGTCCAGACCAAATCCATACGTCGATGCTGACCAACCTTTCTCGTCCTCCTTCCCTCCCTCTCTCCTTTCCTTTTTCAATACCCTCTGGAGCAAAAATACAGTTTTTTTCACCTGGCGCAAGACCATTGTTATCTTAATCCTCAAACCCGGGAAAGACGCTCACTTCCCTTTTAGATATAGTCTCATCGCCCTCTCCAGTACGGCCTCCACTGCAGTCGTTTGATCGTCGACCATCTTGTTTCTCTGGAATTTTTCTTCCAGACTGCCTTTCAAAGTCAACACACTGTTGACATCTTTTTTGACCTTGACAAGGCATATGACACTACCTAGAGCTAAGGCATCTGATAGGTCTTACTGTCTCAGTGGTTTCCTCAAGGGACTGGTGTTTCCTAGAGCAGCATCTTCAGTACCACGGTGTTTGCCATTGCACAATTGCCCCAGTTGTCGCTTCTTTCTTTGTCGATAACTTGACCATCTTTTGCCGCTGCTATCACCTTGCACTTGCAGAATGTCAAATCCAACTCAAGATCGACCTGCTGGAACACTGGGCTCTTTATCACGGTTTTCAATTTTCTTTGAACAAGACGGTTTTTGTGCACTTCTCCTGCCTTCGCCGTGACCTTAGAAATCCTACTCTTACCCTACGCGGCAGATCCATTTCCACCCGACCTGAAGTTCACTTTCTCGTGTTACTCTTCGACCGTCGTCTCAGCTGGCTCCCTCACATCTACCAACTATGCACATGTTGCCGAATGGCAGTAGCGAAGGGCCCTTCGTCTTTTGAACCGACACTCTCTGGAGCAGAACGGCAAGTTTTTCTTATGCTTCATAGGTTTCTAGTTCTCTCGTCAGTCGGATTACTCGTTCACTTGGTATTCGTGCTGCCGAGTTTTCATCCAAAAACCTCAACTTCAGTTCCCACCCCAAAACTAGCACCCCTCCCTCTGAATATGCTGGCTGTTTCTTTAACATCCTTGTAAGTTACTGAAAACTCCACTCCAATCTATACCGATGTCTCCAAACAGGACGACCTAATCGAATTCGGTTGCGTGTCCTGTTGGTGGACCTACATCAGACATTTTCTTGCTTATTTCAGAATTTTCTCCACTAAACTGGTTGCTATCGCCAAAATGCTCAAGTTGTGTCTGCCCTCTCCTGGAACCCATTTATCATCTGCTCTCATTCTCTGAGCAACCTGTTTGTCCTTCATGATCTTTACTCTGATAACCTGTTGGTCGATATTGTTCACACGCTCCTCCTGCGCTTCTTCAACTTGGTGCATTCCATCAGTTTAATGTGAGTTCTAGGCTCCAGTTTTCAGGAACATTCTTGCAGGCTCTTGAGGCCAGCCTTAACAGTCTTTTTCACTCACCGCATCATTTTTTCTGACCTTCAAGCTTGGTTTCAACACCAGATCCCCATCTCCTGGCAGCTCGAATGGCGGAATCTCACATCTAATAAGCTCAGCGACATCAATGCCTCTACAACAGCCTGATCCACCTTTTATTGTGTATCTCGACTTCAAGAGGTGGTTTTGGCCCTTCTTCGAATTGGCGACACACAGTTCACTGAGGCTTATTTTCTGCATGACGTGTTTTCACCCTTTTGTGCTGCCTGCAACTTCATCTCTAAGTCTATCACGTCTTGGTCGATTGTCCCTCTTTTCTCTCTCTTCGTCAACAGAACCATATGCCTACTTCTCTCTCCACCGCCCTAGGTAACCATTCAGTTACTATCTCACCCTTTTCCATTTCCTTATCTTTTCTCATCTTTAGCTGCATCTGAATCCTTCACTTCTTCCTGTCTTGTTCAGTGGGTAGCAAGTTTGAAATTGATTAAAGTAGCCCGGTTTACAGAACTTTTGAAAAGTTTCCAAAAAATTGTCTTGATTTTTACTTTTTTTTACATTAACAAGACTATTTTGTTCTAATTTTGAAATCATTTAGCCTGAGAATTGATGTAATTAATATTGTGAATTTTTTTGTCTAATGAAACTATGTCAAGCAATACACAAAATGTCCAATACTTGCTTACTTTTTCTTTTGTTTTATCAATATTTACATACAAGTCTCCATATTTCTTTGCCAGTGCATTTTGATACCACGTTAACAGCTGTGATACACAGAATCTCCATCTATAAGTAGAATAAAAGTTCATTTGGCACAGTAGAATATCACAATGTATAGATCGAATATATTGAGGGCTTGACATTCATATGTTCAGAATATTCATTTGTTCGAAACATGAACACAAGTTTGATTTTTTTCATACAATGGATGCATAGGGCACATTTGAACACAGCCTGTGTGTGATACATTTGATCAGTGTTCAAATGTGCCTCATCATGTCTATTTTTTGATTTTGGTGTTATTTCAGTGAATACCAAATTGACAGAAACGTTTGTATATGCATTATCCTAGAATACCTAGATGGATATGATTGTGTGAAAACAAATATTGATCTTATAGGGCAGGCTATGTTCAAATGTGCAGTATCCTTGTTCAATCCCACCCTTGTTCAAAGTACCCCCTAAGGAGGTAACTTTGAACAATGAACATTGTGGCTCTGTTTGAGCATATATCGACTCTGGAAACATTATATAGTAAAAATTAAATGCAAGTGACAGTTCTAATGAACCATCAAAGATTTAAAAAAAACTGATATAATTTAAAAGAACAAATAAAAACTGTCCAAAAAGGTTTAGTACACTCGCTCCTCTACACTCTTTACTGGAGTTGTCAAGTGATAGCCCATTGGCTTTTTCTATCATTGCATGCATTGACCTGTGCTCATTGTCAGAGATTTGCTTATTGTATGAAGAAGAATTTCATTCTCAAAACCATTGTGTGAAAATTTTGTTATAAGAGTAACTCTTTATAGGATGCTCAACTAGCTAGTGTTTACCTAAAAATCATTCTCTTTAAATGCTGTAAACAGACTGATCGGTGCACGACAGGGGCTTATACTGTCTTTTCAGACCAAGCTGACTAAACGCATTATACTGAAATGCCTCAAAGAATGAGACAAGGGCCGAACATTATGAGAACTGACCCAATTAAAAACCACTATATAGGCGGAATGCCAAAAACACTATCTCTATGCACGGAACACCATTGTATGTAAGAATCATGGAGATGAAATTTACCTTGGTGATTCGATTCGTGGATTTTCATAGTCCTTTGCAGCCAAAAAAGGAAGCGAGTTTTGAATTATATTAGATGTTGCTGATTTTGCATCCGTATTGAAGTGTGTAATCAATGAATACACTAAAGTGAATATTTCATAGTTTACGATGTCTCTAATGAATTAAGAAACAAAAAAATAATACATCTGATGTAACTTTTCAACTGACTATAAGCAACTGATTTAAATCTTTTCTACTAGTTACTTTTCAGTAAATGAAATTTCAGGCATTTCTAGCATTGCGCCAATGAGTTCAAAGTAGACCGTGTTGAACATGACAATCTCATCATCAGGTGTCCATCGTTTAACATCTTTGAAGATGAAATTAAACATAGAGATCCAGTCAATCTAGAAATTGAAGAGACAGACATTTTAAACAACACATCAATTCAGCAGTAAATTGTGCATAGACTAAACGTGTAAGCAGGAGCCCGTAATTTGAAGCATCGCATCGTGAGTCATCGCTGCAGCTCCACCCATAATCATAGCAAAATCCTCAAAGTCAGAGATTTCGGCCTCAAGTCCA
>JAQIWH010001463.1:0-31402 GCA_034695005.1 Cryptops parisi | reverse complement strand
TATAGAATGCATGCCTGGAGTTTATACATTGCTAGTAACATACATATTGCTATATATGTGACTTGTTTCATCCAAATCGATTTTTTATTGCATGATTTTATAGTTTTGTATTTCGCCTATGTATTTGATATGTTTGTTTTCTCATTTTTTTATTATTTCGATCCCATTGATTATTTTTTAAAAATTAATAAAATAAAAACAAGGGATTTCCTGTTATAGCCGGGGCGAGTCTGAGTTGCTATTCGCTTGTACTTGATTATGGATTTATTTTTCAGGTTAGGTTAAGAAAACAAAACAATATCATACATTTAATACGTTTCTTTGTTTTTCCAACCTAACCTGCAAAATAAACCCATACAAAATAAACCAGGTACAAAGCAAATATCAACATCAGACTCGCCCCGGCTATAACAGGAAAGTACCAAAAACGCTTATATATTCAATTCAACTTTATTGGAGGGGGGGGGTATATCCTACAGCTTTCGTCAACTTGGGTACCATCGCGAATGTGAGAAGCCAATCGGACATTTCTATGGTTCTTTATTTAACAACTATTACATAGACTTTGTGATTTTGTTCACTGTAGGTTATACTTGAATGTATTCCAATAAACACTTCATTATCCGTAATCTATAATTTCGTAACCATACACCAGAGATAACAACTGCTTTCACTGCTCTGTGACTCATTAGCACAAGTCTAATCGTCATTTTACCTTACTTAAACTACAATTTTCAGTCAGCTACCTGGATATAAACAAACTAACTGAAAACAGTAAAGAATTTTAAATAAATTTATAATACCCCTACGTATATGCAAAAAACAACAACAAAAATGGAAGCATATGCTATATGAAAAAACAAAAACAAACATTATTTTGAAGAGTTGAAGACATTGCTCGAGGACTTCACTTGGGATGTGCTTCCTTATTAATGATGCGCTTTACGTCGTCTTACATAGTTAATAAAAACACGGTTTGTTATAACAAGTTAACAACTTAATGCTTTCAACACCATCGCACATAATGCTATATATCGCACAATAAAAACATGTTTTTTTTATCCTTGAAAAGACACTTAGTAAGAAACATGTAAATTTAATGTGAACCTCTTTCTTTAGCTACTTTCTCATCAATGTTTGATTTGTGAGGATAAAACCATAAACACACACACACAAAAAAAACAACCATAGTCCAATACAATGTTCAAGATATCTTGTCATTTCGTAAAATAAAAATTGTTTTTATGCGAAATTAAATTCTTTGACATGATAATTGTACTAATTGCTATCGTTTAATGAAACATTTAAAACCGAGTCATAAAATATAACCCTTTTTCGAAATTGTTCAAAATCAAATATTTATATCCAATATTATTCTTTTCTCCAACAGTGTTATAATGAAAAACCATTATTTGAATTGCTCGTCGTCTTTAATTTCATTTCGTTGATGTTACATCATTTATAGTGTTTAAGAAAGAACTAGCTAATTTTGTTTAAAAACATTCTTTAAGCTGAGATGCAATTTAGATACAATGTCCTCTGTAGTTTGTACATTTCGCTAAGACGCAACGACAAAAGTCAAGTTGGTAAACAACTTTGAAGTAGTACAGTTTAACTTCCTTAATTCTCGTGTCTCGTAGACTTTCTTCATCTTTGAATTATTTTTAGGAACAATGTAATTGTAAACACTGTTATAGTGAAGAACGTGTATTACCAAATTCTAGTTAATTTGGAAAATGCAATAGAATATCTAAAAAAAAAAAGTAGAATTGCCTATTTATTGATTTTTGGAATATCTACAGCTAATATCGTTTTGTTCAATCAAATACGCGTTTATAACTTTGTTCAAATAGTACTGTGCTCTACTATTGTAGATTGTCATTTTGATACTATGGCATTTTGCTCCGCTTCTTTAATAGCGGTATTCTGTTTGGTACAAGACACGGTTAATAAAAGATAAATGTCAATGTAAATGAAGAAATTCCCAACGTTGCTTTTGTTGTTGTTGTTTTGCCAAAAGACAAACGACCAGTGCTTCTTTAGCCGAAGAAATGAAGACCTCGGCATTGAACTCTCAACTAGTAGAGCAAAACTACTGCTGCTACTTGTTCTTCTTCCGCTGCCTATTTGGCAGTCTGTGGAAAAACGTTGTAAATATATTTTTTCCCAAAGTGAGTCTGGATGACCAACATTGCAGCACAGCGGATTTGAATGGCAACTTGCAAGTTTCGGCTCCAACAACAGCAGCTGCCTATATTGATCGGTTTCACCAAGGTAACCCTCACCACAGCTGTGGATGTGGAGTTGGCTTTGCATGCGATGAATTTGGACACTCGCCAAAATTCTCCATTAAATCCTATGCAAATTTTGGAATCGAGAACACAAGAGGGTTTTTTATGCATACCCCCCCCCCTTCCTATCCCTCTCTTTGAAAAAAACACAAAAAAACAATGAACGTTCTGGTTCGTCTATATCACTCGGCAATTCGTTCTCTCGTGACAAATGATTGCCCGGCTTTACAAAATTTGTGTTGCTTCGTAGCATCTAGTTTCTTCATCATACCTGTGTGTTTACATGACAAAAGCTTTTTTTTTTATGTTGTAGATGAAAGTAGCGGATGAAAACTAAAAATGTATTAAAACTGTTTGGTTTCACGTAGACATGTGTTGTTGAATCATGCATATTGCGTAGTTGCAATTGCAGATCAACATAGGGATGCTACTATTAAAACTGCAACGACGAGATGTTTGTGTGAATTCCAACGTGATTAAACAACGTCTACCTGAATAGAAGTGTCACCAAACAACGTACAGTACTACTCATTCGAACACGACATATCGTCATGTTGATCTATCGAGTATTTCGAACACACCTCTTTAATTCGACACTAGAAGCGAACATTTCTGCAATTTGGTTTTATTTATAAAAAATGTACTTTTTTGTTTGGTCTGTTTGTTTGTGTGCGCATGACGCAAAAACGGCTGAACCGAGTTTCACGAAACTTAGTACTGTAATTCCGAAACCATTATAAGCCAGGGGTGTTTCCCAGAGTGTGGGTCGGACCCACTGGTGGTCGCGAGTCTATTTTTTAGTGAGTTACAAAAAGTAAAAAGTTAAAGTGAAAATTAGAACCGGAATGTGAAGTCATATTCTTTAATTTGCTTAGTTGTAGTGAAATCTTAATAATAATGGGCCAAGTCTATGTGTCTGTATGCGTGTAACAGTAAAGAACATCCTCAAGACGTTGAACTATTTGCCAGTAGATGGAGTTGGTTCCAGTTGGTAGGTTGGTTTCACTTGAACCTAAAGTCTGCATTACTATCCCAGAACTACCTCATGCCCCCGTGCTGTAGCACGGGTCCACTTCTAGTATATAAATATCCATTTTAGTCCCTCCCGATTTTCACAACATAAGCTAGATGGGTCTCAATGTTTGCTACTAAACGTAAGTTGCGATCTATGAGAGTTTGGGAACCCCTGTTATAGACCATCGTCCCTTTGAATTTATAATGCAAAGTTAACAAACCTGTCATTTGTACAACTTCTCATAAATTCATGATTTACACAATGGCGTTGTTAAGAAGAGGGTTGTTAAAAATGGATAAAGAAGAGGTTTTGTGCTCGTTAACACTCGCATTGTTGTGTTTGTGTTATTGTTTTATTAATTTAACTAGTCGTGAAGCTCGTGCTTTTCGCGTGGATTTTTTAATTTTGTTTTGAACCCGTGGAAACTGGCTGGTTTTTGACCGGCACACTGTTCATAACGATAGATTCAAATCATAGTGGAATAACGTTGTGTTGTTGCTGCGCGGTTACCATGATACCTCCATGTAATAATAATCGAGATAACCACTCAATGACAAAATGTGGGACTTCAAATGCCCATATCTTGGAATTCACACGACGTTGAGAGTTGAAAATAGTTGCGTTGACCTAGAAATTCGCAGCAGAACGTATGTAGTAGTAATTTCGAATCGCTAAGGCATTCCGTTTAGGAATGTATAGACTTGAAAAAAAAAACACATGGAAACTTCCCACAAAATCAATATGTGCATAGATCAGGATTTTGTGGGAAACTCGCGAATATGAGAAACCAATGGGTTGCGAAGCCTATAACATTCTTATAGCCATAACAATTCGCACATGATGGAGAAGACAATTGTCTGAATATGATAAAACATCTAAACATTGTGCGTACGATTCTTTATAGGATCGTAAAACTGTACCATTTATGTCTTACACCCGTTAAACGCGTTTTTACGTGAAGTTTTGTAATTCATTAGGCTTTAAATTAAATGACGCGCAAACATTCGCGAAAATGCTAATAAAATTTAACATTTCGCTTTCGAAACAATTAAAACTACATTTTGGAGTTTTTCTTCAAGTGTTCCTTTTTACGAGTCTAGATTTCGTGTTTCTTTTTGAAAAATTTAAAACAAAAATGAATAGGAATGTTTAAGCTGTGTTAGTAACATCGTTTTTATGGAAGAATTCACCATGGCCTCTTAAATTTTTTTTTTAAACACTCAAAGAAAGTAATTCCTATACTAATCCTATTGATTTAAAATCTTTAAATTTCTTCATATCATATTCTATGATTGTAAATAAGAAAGGCGTAGTGTGGTAGAATGTTGGTGGTTTTGTTTTGTTTTGTGTTTCTTTTTCGTATTTCTCTTTAATTTGATTAGGCATTACATTCATTGTACTACAACTATTTTATTAATTTTTATGATTTTTCACAAACCATGACTTTATGGTGTAAGTACACCTGGTTAAAGTGATAAACTGCGTGACAGTGTGGCAACGCTTTGAATCGTTGTTCCACAAATCCTAGAGCGCTGAAATTTGTGGATACTTTCGAGGTTTGCATTACAACGCAGTTACCAAAGTTCAAGAATGTCCGAGTGTCCCTTCTTGGTGTAACGTGTCTATGTCGTTTCTAAACTCGTTGAGTAACTTTTCGCTACGTTCCGCTCACCCAGAGAATTGAAATTTGGGGAACACAATCGAATTACTCTCACGTACATGGCTGTCCTCTGACGCAGCGCGAATTCTTTAATGGAAACAGTACAGCTCGATTGATTCTCTAGAACAATTGAAGTTTTAGTCTGGATAAAAAATAGCCTATGTATTGAACGGGTATAACTATTACCCTGATACCAAAGATAAAGTCAATCGGACCAGTAATTTTTGCGTGATTGACGCACAACGACGACAACGTACTTTCGCCTTTATAGTAGGGAGTTAGGGACAATAAGCTAAAAAATTATGCTACGTCTAGCTAATGCATATTCAACCACCATACCTATTTTATACACTCATTCATGAAACAATCGTGACGTTTCATTGTTGCTGTAGTTGCTTTTGGAAATGAATGAATGAATCTTAGCTAATGCATCTACACTTGCATGCAATGGCGGATTTATGGAGATGGTTTTAGGGGGTTCAACATTTTTTAGACATAGTCGTCATGAAATTTCAGGTGAACCACCCCAAAGAGTCGATAAGATTGTTGCTATGCAAGAGTTGCCATTGTCATGGTATGACAAATGTACTGTATGTGCAAATGAACTGTTAAATGAAAACACTTTTTCCTAACATTAAAAACATAAAAAATAAAATACTGGAAAAAAAACCCACTTTTTTTATCAAAATATCCCCCTTTCAAAATGCACTAAAAAAAGGTAGAAAATAACTGCACCCACTTAAGATATCTTTAACGATCTAGGAGTGCATATTAAAAGTGGGTGGTTTTTCGCCCACTTTTAACCTGCAATTCCAAATCGGTGAAAACATACAAGTGAGTGCAAGCTATTTTCTACCTTTTAGTGCATTTTGAAAGATGAAAATTTTGAAGAAACAAAAGTGGTTTCAATTTTCCGTATTTATTTATTTTTGTTATAAATATAACATGATATTATAAGTAAGCATAGTATTAAATAACCCCTATATGGAATTGGCTTTCTTAACTTCAAGACTTGTACAATAAATTTATCCCGTCTCTTGTTCGTTACTATATCATGCTAAACAACAATAAAGAAAAGCCACAGGTTTCCTTAGCAAGAAATAACTGTACCCATGGAGAAAAACACAATAATAACTAATATAACATTAATAAGAGAAAAATGAAAGAGCAAACAAGGTTGACCTAGCTGAGTCACCTACATGACTTGTGGAGTAAGTTGGCAAAAGGATTATGAAGGTTCCATCTTGCACACAGATCTGTGTTAAAATTTATGTTTGAACTTGATAAACATGATTCAACGAAGAAGTAGGTTAACGAACAAGAGCGTAGTAGCCTATTATTATTATTATTACAGAACTTCGCCAAAACCCAAGTGGAAATTTATTCAAGTATAAAATGCTTCGATATTCTATAGAATACCTGGTTTTTGGGAATGTATGAGATAACCATTTTTTTTTTTGTATAAACTATTTAGTTCTTTAACAAGTTTCTGTGAAAAAAACAAACAAACAAACATTTAAGGCTAAATTTAAATCTAACCTAAATTCTTGCTCAATGTAGCTATTCCAATGTTATTAATTTCATACATTGCCTAAACCAGGTTTGACAGCGTATATATACACATTGCCAGCAACATATAGACCTACTAGGCTGTTCCTAAAGACACTATTTAGCGAATTTCAAATAGATATTGTAAGTACATTATTAGATTTATTTGATTTCATTCCAACATGGAATCGTTTGACAATACATACACAAAAAATTAAACCAAAGAATAAAAGCGACTACTATTATTATGCGAATATAGTTATACAAAATATTCACATTGTGCTACAATTTTACATAATTTATGATTACTTCACAAAAAATAACCACAGAAATGCATTAAAAGTGTTTTACAGTGCAACTTTGAGGTTTATGAAAACAACAAACGGTGCATCTGTTACTGGCAATGTATAGAATCCAGACATTCTATACAATGCCTAGCGTTTTTGGCAATGTGTGAAATTACATCTTTTATAAAACTATTTAAGTTAGGTACGTAACATTTTCTCCAAAATAAATAGAATTAAGCTCAAATTTATATACTAAAACATTGCCGAAATCATTTTTGCTCATAGTTATTCCAATGCTAATTTAACATATCGTCATATAGCACCAGGCTGGACATGACATGCTGAATTCTATACATTGCTGGTAACACATAGGTCTACATAAAATGTAATCAAATCAAAGTTTTGAGTAATGTAAGTAAGCTTACATAATGATTTTTTCCCAGTTCATTTTTTGGTGTTATGTAGACAAGACGTTTCTTGTCGTTAACATTTTAAATTCGTCAAACAAGAACTTAGGAACACCCTGTATATGTAAGTCACAGGCTACAAATTTTTGCAATTTTTTTTTCCGCTTTGCATAACGGGCTCAAGCTAGTTAATGATTAACGAACCCATATGATGAACATCATAGTCGGAAAATTTCATTTTATTTTTCATTTTCGGCTTTATGATATTAAAATGAAAACTTCTTCTTTTTCCAGTCTATTTCAGAAAATCAATGATTTCGTCGTCGTCGTCGTCGGTGGCGGCGGCATTGCCTCGAGGCCAAATCAATATTGCATATTCAAACTAACTCTGTAATTAAAACATAATAATTTGAAAAACATTTATTCTCTCGATTTCAATTAGCCAAATTGGCTTAAACACACACATTAAGCACATACATTTAGGCAGTAGTACTAGTGGATTGCTAAAATAAAAATCTACCCCTGTTCTACACAAGTTTAATACGAAAAGTTGGTCCTGCGTATTAAAATTTATAAGGTATCTCGGCAGTAAACATTTTTTTTTTTTCTAATCTGAAATTTCCAACTCGGAGACATGAACGGGAACATAACAAAAAATATTGATACGTTGGTTGCCAAGAGATAAAAAGTTATGTAAACTTAACGGTTACGGTTACGCTACTTGAAAAAATCAATCAAACACCTCGTTTCGCTTTTATATATAACATCAACTAGAAACAAAAAATATTAATTTACGAACAAAGAGAGATACATATTACTCAACAAAATAAATTTCATGTCTACATAAAATGAATAATTTGTTAAAATTATACAGGTGATATAGTACTATATAGGACTACTAGGTAAGATTGTGCAACACCATTATTACAATTAGACGTAAAAAGTTTAGATTTGTTTTCAAATAAGGTCATTAACAGATTAGTGTTATTTGGTTAAGACTATTAACAAAACGTCACATATAGAAAAATACTGTATTACATTAGTTTAATAACATTAAATTTTTTATAACCCAAATTTAGCAGTTTTTAAATAAAGTACATAAGTTACCAACAGCAATGTATAAAATGTCTAATTTTTTTTTTGGCAAGGTATGAAACATCATCTTGTATAAAACTATTTAGGTTAGTTAACAAAATTTTCCCTAAAAAAAAATTAAATTAAATTAAATTTAAACCTAACCTAAACTCTTGCATAATGTAACGATTCCAATGCTAATTTCATAGTTTGCCAAAATAAAACTCATTCTATACAATGCCTGGATGGATTCTATACATTGCTGGCTGATAACATACATTTTTTCAGTTATTTTCATATATAGAAAACAAATTGCAATATTGTAGACTAATATCAAAGGAAGTTAAATGTAGAAGATTTGAGACCTGTCAAGGTTTGACGACGTAGCCTTATCATAACCAGCACCATCCATCATGTGGCACTGATTTTACCATATTTCCATCAAATAAATTAAGAATAAAAAGTTGCAAATTGACAAATAATTGTACAACAAAACATTTGTTAGTTAGTTAGTAATAAAAATATTGACAGTAATCTAAACAAACATGTCAAGCTAATCAATTAGATTAAACAAGTTATTATTGTCGAAAAGGAACTTTTAAAATACCGCCTGAAACATGCAATTTTGGTTAGGCAAGCAATTTGTAGACATCTCTGAGGTTGGCTTCTTGCTCAACCAATGAAATCTGGTTGGCAAGAAGCTGACTTCACATTTGTCCACAAATTGCTTGAACTGCCTAACATAAATTGCATGTGTCAGGTAGCCTGAACCTATTTCTAATTTTCTGGATATTTCTTATACAATAGTTAACCAAAATTATTGATTAGTTCATATAATTCACGTTTGTTGCTTTATAGACAGTGTGGTGTCACCTAGTGAGAACACCTGCAAACTCGTAAACATAATGATCAAACAACTAAACAAGAAATAAATACAACAATCAAGGAATAATATTAATATGAACACTTCTACATCGGTTTGGCACTTTTCCATTTGCCGAGAGGCACTGGTGGTGGTGTTAGTGAATAATGGCTTACACTGCTTGGGTCACTCAACATGCTGCAAATTGCGTTTTGTATTGCTTTTAACTCACCTAACCTGAGATTATACCCACGGTCATCATGTAAGGTTACAGTAGTTAAAACCAATGAAAAAAAACTAATTTGTTCATTGATGTAGTGTTAGCCACTAACATCAACGCTAGTTACTCTCGACAAACGGAAAAATCTAAAAAAAACAAAGAAACCCAAAAATGAAGAAAATAACTCAATTTTAAGAATGAAGCCAAAAATTGTGATGCTTTTTAAAGAAAAATTCTTGCTATGAACAAATAAGCTATCCTAAGAGAATTATTTTTAGTGGGCAACATGTTTTTATTTGCATTATGTCAATTTCACAAAATGTTGAGGCAAAACGTAATCCATTTTTTTCACAAAACGATTATCAAAACTATGATTGTGTACAATGACACGTTCCATACGGGACCACCATCTCGATCATTCATCCCACCTGAAAGCAAACAACACATTAATACCGTACATGATACGAAAGACAGTCAAAAAAGTATGCGGAATGTTGGCAGAGCACTGTAAGACCTGAAATTTACGGATACATGAAATTTTCCTAAGAAACAACCAATCAAGTGCATGGGATGTTACTTGCAAGATAGTTCTGAGCTGATAACCACCTTTACAGTGCTCTTTGAACTTCTTGACTGCCTCCTGCATTGAGAACAGTTAACAAAGTATATGACATGTTTTTCATATACAATACATACTCATCCATGACGGACAATACTCTGTAACAATGATACCACTGAAATGAAAGTGGAATAGACAAACTTAAATTACCACAATGGCGTCATAAGTTGCAGCCGTCAAGAGCTAGTTGCCAACTAACACCATCGTTTGTAACCTACAAACAGAATTTTTGTTAGACAACGTTAACAATAATATTGTAACAAAAACTCTAACGGTGAGTAGCTTCACATACACACTCGTGAATTTTATGTAAATAAAATAAATGAATAAACTTTATGGTACGGCAAACAAACTATTGAGAGTGAGATGTTGAGAAGACTGAAAAAAGACTTTTATTTTATTTTACGCAGTTTGCTTTCTTACTTGGGACATTTTATGACAAGGTTCAGCATTTTTTCGTCGTTGATTTTGAAACAACTGGTCAAATCGATGTCTTCTAACATTGGGCACGGCTTGTAGCCTCGACTCCCGGCTAGGCAGAGTTTGGTTGTCTTTTGCCAGGGTTTTCATTACACCCGTGGACAGAGCCTAGCATGCCGATAAATCAACTTCTTTCAGTCCGTGGTTGCATTCTCCATCTTGTTCTTGGGCCTCGTTCACTTAACGGGAACGCTTTTAGCGCGAAAACCTTCTAAACACAGTCGATAACTCTTGTAATTGACCCGTTACATTGAAATGTTATCGATTGTCTTGGGACGGCTTTAGCGCTAAAAGCGTTCAAAGTAAACGCGATCCTCCTTGGATGCAATCGAAGATGATCACTATGGTGATGATATCATCATTCCGTGCTTTGAATGTTCCCGCCTTTCTCTTTTGTTAAAAACTATCGCAGCGACCTCTATTGACAAATATCGTATACTAACTCCGTGACAAGTATCGCACTCTGATGTTGGATTGAAGTACTTTAGATAGAGAAATGTCACCTCTCAGCTGTTTGATCTCTGTTTGATTTCCAGCAGTTAGTGTTTTAGTTGTTCATTCTGTATCAATTTGAATCTACGATGAAATTAATTGATGAAGTAGAACATGTCAAAATGGGTTGCGTTGAAAGAGAGTTCAATTTCAGCTTCAGCGACAGTTTGGGACAAAGTCATTTGACAGCTCCTATTACTTTGCCACTGACCACAAGTTGTCGAGAATTCGCTTATCGTTTAGCAGCCTCTCTCAATGTACCTTGTTACGTTGAAAAGAGTATGTATATCTTGTTAGTATATGCCAACTTTACTCTTATAGACGTTACAATGTATAGAATATCTAGGCATTGCATACAATGCTTGCCTAGCCTTATTTTTGGCAAAGTATGAAATAACATTTTGTAAAAAACTGTTAATAGTCAACAACATGTTCTCTTAAAAAAGAATGCTTAAATTTAGACCATTGCATAGTGTAACTATTTCAATGTTAATTTCATACTAAATTTTTTAGAACTTAAACACAGTAACGCATTAAAATGTTGTATAAAAAACCTAGTTGTTTCATAATCCACTCCTTTGATTGTTTCTTCTGAAAATAGATTTAATCAGCGCGTTGGAGAAGTTTGTGAAACAGGAGACCAATCTATTTTACGATCGGGAGATAGAGAAATGTCTAGCATCGTTGCGGACAAAAGATCAAGGAGAAATTGAACAATTGGCAGAGAAATGGAGCCGGTCGTTCACGGAGGTGATCAAGTGTTAAGAACAACAACAACAACAAAGCCCGCAACAAATCTTATAATAGACAACTGTGATCGACGCTTCATGTCATTTCAGGAACATATAAAATATTCCAAGCCCGAAGGAATCTCCAACGAAACGGTGCTTTCCGAAATGTATCACAGCAACGTTCATTCGGGCGCGTTGGAACAAATGATGAGCTTGGAACATTCCTTTTCCGTTGCCATGGAAGACTTGATCCAAGAAAGAGACGCCGATCTGTTAGCTCTCGAACAAAAGTAACGCTAAACATTTTGTTGACGGTGTTCACGTACCAATCTAAATGCTACATGTACCAAGCGTTTACTCGCAGGCAAGCCAAAGATATCGAAGAGACGATCAAACGAGTTGGTTACGAAACAACTGATGATGAAGTCAACGCATTGGCCTCGAATCATTTTGATAACACTCAGGTTAGCCCAGTGTTTTATGGCCTCATGACACACGCAATTCTTGGTGTGGCAAGTTGAGCCATTTGTGGACAACTGTGATGTCAGCTTGTTGCCTAACCAATGACAATGGGTTGGCAAGAAGCTGACATTACTGTGGTCCGCCAATTGCCATACATAAAATTGTGTCGGTTATCGTAAAAAGATAAAAATCCCACTATTATGGTGTTGACTTGATTTAATAATTTGTAGCTGGTGCAAAGTAAATGGGCGAGTGAAATAAGCGCCTTGCACACGATACAGAAACGCGAATTCGTCGATTGGATTTTCAAAACGTACGAAGATTACCAAACATCAGGAAGCATCGATCCAATGTTGGTATTTAATTTGAAATGTCCAATTTAATAAAACGAAAAGAGACTATTTTTTTAATTTAAAGTATTTCAACTTGTATCAGCTTCAGCACCCGAGAACGTTCGGTAACCCAGACGTCAAAGTCCACCGTCGACGAATGGGAACCGGAGCAAGGTCAAATGGAAGAAAGCTTTACCATCCATTTAGGCAAGTTTTGTCATTTTCTAGCCCTGCTTAAAACCCATTGACGAAATTAATTAGCGATGTCTAGAGCTCGTCTACCCAAGGTGGTTCCGACAAAGGACCGTATCACAAACCCAGTTTGAATCAATTTAATCATTATTCCAAAGTCATCATGCAGTGTGATAGCTTGACGAGTGAAGTTTTAACACTAGTTGCAACTGTCAAACAGTGAGCTAAAACAATGTTGTTTAAAATTGCTTTAACCATGTTAACAACTTGACACCTGACTTGTTTAAAATCGATTTGCATTTGGGGAAAACCTTGCATGTGCAATGGAAAATTAATTTAAAATGGTAATGATTAAAAATTAGTAAATTTATGGTACAGTGCAAGAATTAGTAAGTGCACAAAGCGTAGTTAATTCACCACTTACAAATAATGTTATGTAGGTGCGCAAATGAAACAAATGCACAATCTACGACTTCTTGCGACAGACGCATTGAATTTCTGCTGGAGAAAATCCATGCGTAAAGGGTGAGCCACATTGTCCTGATCTAATCTTAGACTTGATGGTAGACTACAAGAGTGTTTGATGTCTTTTCAACCTTGTGACCTGCAGCGCTTTGCCACAACGCTTACAAACGGCCATGTCTTTATACTCTAATAATCTGTGCGCTACGGTGTTACTCGTCGACAACAGGATCAACAGTTACGTCGGCATCAAGAAAGGTTTGTTTGTTTTTTTAAAACTGCTTTTGCTTTAAATTAAGTCTTGACGAAACTAAGATACAACTTTTATCTCGCAGATTTTGCTGAAGTGTGCCAACGCTCGAGCGAATTCCATTTCCCGGATTTGGAATCGCAGTTGGAGGCTACCCGAAACGAAGTCAAATTTGTTACGGAGTGGCGAAAAAGCATGCCGGGAAAACACGACCGTAACAACGAACTTGACGAACAAGACACCAAAGTAGATGTTCTTTCTTTACTACCAACTTGTAATGTCAGTATTTATTAAAGGGTGAAACAAAGGTCTCCATACTAGGTGGTGAATGTTTATTGATCAACCTAGTCAGCTGAACATATGAAATACATTATCTCTATGTATGGAGACCTTCGCTCCACCCTGTAGATAAAGTAAACAAATTACGGTTTTGTTTAGGATTCTCAGCCACTTCTGAAAACTGGCGATTGTTACGTAACTCGACATTCTAACTTGGCCGAAGTTCACATCGTTTTTCATTTGACCGTCGACGACTCGCTCCATTCCAGCGAAATCACCTCTCGTCACCCTGCTATTCTGGCTCTACGCAATGTCCTCAAAGTAGCTTGTATGTGTGACATTACAACGCTCACCATTCCACTGCTGTTAGTACACGAAATGACAGAGGTAAGCATGCATTGACAGGGCTTTTAGAATTTGATCTAACTTCATGCTTTTAATAAAAGAGGCATGCAGTTATACAGGGTGTTCACAAAGTCTGTTTTAAAAAAATTAAATAATCGCTTAGTTGTCAAGTTTTTATTAAAGCAGAGGTCTCCTGATACACACGCAATTTTTGGTGTGACAACTGCAATGTCAGCTTATTACTAATTTGACAAGTGCCTCACATTTTCTAAATAATGCTTCAATCCAATGTTACGTTGCTAAAAGAAACTTTCAATAAAGTAATATTCAGGAGCGTGTAAAAATACAAAGTCTCCACCCAACGCATCAAGTTGAAATGTAGTATAGACCTTTTGGCAGGTTTTCCGTAAGTACGTACTTAAGTACAAGTACTTTCTGAATAGGTACTTTAAAGTGCTTTAAAATACAAGTACGGCTCAATAAATGTACCAGTACATTACGTAATTTTTGGGCATTTCCATGAAAAGCAAATAGTGGATTAGTGGTGGGTAGGGCAAGTACTGAAAATGTACTTGTTACGTGTACTTAAGTATTCGGTATCCCTGCCTTTTGGGAACACCCTGTACGAAACTTCAACACGATTTATCTTTATTCCATCTCAGGAAATGACTATTCCCTGGTGCCTGAAACGTGCAGAACTGGTCTTTAAATGCATCAAAGGTTTCATGATGGAGATGGCTTCTTGGGGCGGATCGGAATCTAGAACCGTTCAGTTCCTGGTTCCAAAAGTAAAATAGTCATTGCAATGTCGATTTGAAAAACAAACAAATCATCATTTTAAACAATTATTCAATGCACTTTGCAGGGAATTTCGGAAGAGCTGTTCGCTACGCTTTCCTCTATGTTGCCGGGAATTTTCCGAATATCAAATCCACTGATTGTCAAGTCAGGTTGAAGTCAACAGATCAATTTAGTTATTCAAATAATAATAATAATAATAAAAAATAAAATAAAACCACTTACGCCAACTTAAATTCTTTTTTCATTTCTCAAATACAAAACTATCATCATACACACAAACTTGATTTTTTTATGGTTTTCTTTTTTGTTGTTGGACCCGATATTTTAAAAAATAATTCTGAATAAATCCCCAACCTAGTTTCATTGAAACCGTAAGTAACAATAACCTAATATAACGATGACACAAAAAAAACATGATTTTCTTTTCTTTTTTTTTAAATGTCTGAAGTAGAAAAAAAATAAAAGGAATCCTTTAAATGACTTCTTAAATAATAATACAAAATAAAGCTATTATCGGAGTTGTTTAAAAACTACAACGTGGGAATTGTCTTAAGTTGACTTCAAAACGAAGTCGAGTAGAAGTTGTGCCTGCCAAATGTCATTCTGGAATGACTATAAAGGGAGATCAAAACTGGCTGCAATGCCCATCAAATCCGGCTGCCTTTTATACTTTTTGTTTTTCGTTTTTTAAGTATTGAAACTAACCCAAGATTATAGTTTTGCGTTCGCTCGACAACTTGGTCTCACTATAACTCGTCCTTCTTCCTGTCGTCGTCGTCGTCTTCGTCGTCCTCGTCTTCCGATTCCTACGTAGTAATCAAATTTGAGTTACTCGACATCCCCCGAGGCATCGAATCCACTCTACTCAAAACTTACAACCTATCGTAAAAAAAGTCGATTGAAAATAGTGAAATCTAATTTTACAAACTAAATTACCTCTGGCTTAGCTGTACTACCACCTGATTCAATGAACTGAGCCAAACCCTCTAGCGTTCGGGCTCCAGAATAATCAACTATCTACAGATCGAACATAAGAGAGAAAAATAGAGGTTATAAAAACAAGTCATATACCTGCTCGGGAGGAGCACGACCATAATCGCCGTCCGACTCCAAAAATTTCGCCAACCCATCCAGCGTTCGTTCACCATTGTATTCAACAACCTAAGCAGCAATAACAACTCACACTGTAACACAACAAAGGCAACGACAACAACACGCCATACGTGCAAAGCAAAGGTATTAAAAATTGCACCATGCTATGGAGAAAGGATTTGCATTCCGATGATGATGGCACATTGATGATAAAATTAAAGGCCAGTCACATGCAATTTTAGGTATGAGCAATTTTTTTTGACAACTGGGACGTTGGTTTCTTCCTCGACCAACGAAAACTGGTTGGCAAGAAGCAGACGTCCTAGTCATCCACAAATTGCTCCACTTGTCACACCAAAAATGACACGTGACAAGTGACCTTGACACAGTGAACTACGGACCATACAATTGAATAGACGACAAATAAAACTGTAGTTAAACTCGGTCAACTAGCAAAGAGTTTAACTTAAACTTGCACAAGTTGTCCCCCATACAATTTAACGCAAATTCACACGGAAGTTCTCAATTCTAACTTTCCAATCGAGGAATGTTTTCTCACCAATGTCAACGTACATTATCATCCAAACTTCATTTCCTGTTGTGCAGCCACACACCCAAGTGCATTAAGGTTTATTGTTATTCACATGTTATGTGGATAACGTTTAATTTCCCTTTCACCAACATCACACTTCCGTGTTGAAAGAGGACCGATTGTATGCAAAAGGCTTAACCTCAAATTCTTTAAAATCTGGAATGTTTGGTCACATTGTGGAAGAAACACAGCGAGTGTAGAAGCGTTCAGTCATCTGTACACCAACACACACAATTGCATTTATAGTCAAAACATCAGATATAAATGAAATCTTTTAACAAGATTTGTTGGCACAAGCCAAAATGGCACATACAAAACTTGCGTAACTCAAGGACCCTTGTAAAGTTAAAATATTGTCCATTAGATTTTTAAACTTCCAATCCAAAAAAACAAAAAACAAAACAAAAACAAGGAACTTGCATTGCAACATGGAAACTTCAAAACAAGAGATAAAACTACTAAAAACAAAAGGGATCAACACAAGGATTTTCATACGAATGTTTAAGCCACATGAAACGTTCATGGAATCTGCATTTCATGCTAAGCAGATTCAGCTGGTATAAAACACAAGCTTCAAAGGGGAAGCTTAATGAGACAACGTTGCTAAACAAAATGACTACAAAATAAAAATAGACTTGGTGAACGGGAATGAGACAATGCTGCTAATATACGAAATCCCTCACAGAACTAGTAAACATCAACAAACTTACCTCATTCGTCTCTTTCTTGAACAGTTTGATTGTTGGAAAGCTCTGGATTTTTGTATGCTCCAATTCGTTAACGGTGGCGTCCATCTTGGCAACGATGACATCATCTCGGTCGCCGAATTTTTCACCTAATTGCACGTAGATGGGCTCTAGTTGTTTGCAATGGCCACACCATGGTGCGTCTATTGGAGAAAACAAGAATTAACCCAACGGTTATTCTAAAAAAGAATAAAAATTAATAGCGTTAAAAATTCAACTTACAAAATTCAACTAAGACATGTTTGCTCTTGTCAAACGCAACTTCATCAAAGTTTTTGTTGACAAGAACCTTGACGGGATGTTTGTCCCAATCTTCCGGCAAGTCTTGCGACAAGAGATGCGGCTATCAAAATAATAAATCTAATTTTTTATCTTTTTCCAAAAAATAAAAATAAATAATAAATTTTATAGGCACCTTTAGTTTTCCTTCAACGAAATCGTGAATGTATTTTGTCATGAATTCCTCGGAGAAGTCATCCTTCGATGGCTTGTATTTGGTCATGTCATCGTCCAATCGGATCAATCGTAGTGCAGGAAGTTCGTCTTTCTTGATGCCAAAGAATTCCAAAATCCTCTGGTTATCTTCTTCTTCGGTGTTGATGGAAACAAACAACACCTAAACAACAACAAAATAAACAAAAATCAAAAAGGCTATAATTTGTGGGATTAGTAATCACATTAGAAATTAAGCCTAATTGTTTGGTGCGATTAGTAATAATGTTTGTTTTTTCTCCTCACCTTTCCTTTGTATTTCTTTGCAGTCTCTTTAAAAGCGTTCATTTTTTCTTCCATATCGGGTGCAGATTTGTCACCAAAGAAAAGCGCGTGGCTCTTGATCTCACCACCAAATATCTTTTGAGCAGTCTATTAAAAGGAATAAAATAATTTTACAACATGCGAATCAACAAGCACTGTATTTTTGGCATAAGGTATACGTAACGTTATATATTTTTGTGTAATGTATACGTCACCTCGTGAGTAAATTCAATGACAAGAGCTAAGCTGTTGATCTGGATGAACTTCTTCAATCCGTCGGCAGTAAGTTCTCCTTCATAATCGTTTCGGCCTTCATCAAACTAGATATATATACATAGAATATACATAAATAAAAATTATTTTCCAACATGTGCTATTTATTCTAATGTTAGAAGATAATACAAAAATGGCTGCAAAACTTATGAATGAAATTTTTAAACTGCTAAAAATTTAATCCACCTGAAATGATATAAAGTTTCAAACACCAAATTTTTATCATAACATACACATCTGTCATGTCAATAACTTACTAACTATTAATCAATAGTTCATTTTTGAGGGGATACATAAAGTGAAGAGATTAGATTAAATATGGTCCATCTTATCTAATCTTACACCTACATCTGTTTTTTCTAACCCACGTCTGCCAATGCAAACAGTGAATTTGTTAAATGCATATAACTGTATAGACGTGCACGATTAGTCATGTTAAAAAAACCAGGTGTGCACCCCCCCCCCAAGTCACTATATTACTTTTTTATAGATGTATCAATGACAAGTGAAATGGCTGTTAGAGTGCGAGGCAAAACATGAAGCGACATCTGGTGACACTATACAAAGCTTATCCTTCAAATGCAGTAATTAATGTTGTATGTTACCAGCAATTCTGCATTATAAATTAAAGTTGTATACGTTAACAGCAAATGTACAGGCATTGTATATAATGCCTTGCCTCTTTTGGCAAAGTATGAAATGACATCTGGTATAGAACTGTTTTAAGTTAATTAACACTATTTCAAACCTGAACTCTTGCATCGCAATACATAACTAATTTCAATGCTAATTTCATACTTTGCCAAAAAAGGCTCAGGCATCGTATACAATGTCTGGATTAATATTTACATTGCCAGTAACATGTACACATAAAGAGCCTTGTCATTAACACATCTATTCGTCGTACTTTGCCAAGTAATGACTTTGGAGACACCTGTCTATAGCACGAGTCTTATGTTCACCGACCTTCTTAAGAAGAATGACTCCATCGCTGGAAACACCGTACGCCTTGAAAACAGAATCTTCCGAGGTGATGGCGAAAGGAATGTCGTCGATCTCGTCGGCCACTTCGAGGAAAACTTTGGCAGCGTCGCTGTCGGCAGTCTTGAAAAAGCCAACAATGGCAACTTCATTGGAGTTTTGGAATTCCTTAGCCTCGTCTTCGCTGGGAAGAGGAACAGCGGGAGGTCCAGTTTTCTTTTTCAACCACATGATGATCTCATCAGCAGTTCGACCTCCTATTAGTGGGTCAATTCATAATATGTAAAAAAATAAACAAACAACCGTTCAACAAATCCACTAGTTAGCATAATACGATGGGGTTACCTGTGTATGCAGCAGGTTTGTTATTTTTGAAGAATTTAAGTGTTGGGTATCCTCGGACTTCGTACATTTCTGCCAGTTCGGTTTCTTCGGTGGCGTCGACTTTGCCCAATTTGATGTCAGATTTTTCTTCCGCTAATTTTTGAGCTGCCTTGGCGTATTCCGGCGCCAGCGCTTTGCAATGTCCACACCATGGTGCATCTAACAATAAATAATGCAAAAAAATAAAAATAGCATTCAATAGCATTCACTAATGATCAGATGGCATCATAGAAAATTTTTTTCTATGAACAGGAAATTACGACACGATATAACACAAAAACATGTTCCACAGCAACGAGTTATTTACTCACTGTCTAACTTTGCTATTTATTATCTTCACAGCATTTTAAGGATAAACTACATCAAAAAAAATAAAATAAAAATATTTGTCAAATACCAGTTGGACAATCATATGAAAAATAAATAATAAAAATGTATCCGTTTCAGTCTAACTTTGCAGCTGTGTTTTTACATTTTAAATAACTTAAGTTTATCAATATCCGACACTACAATCACCAATTTCCAAGAAAAACGAACGATAAGTTCCACGTTACGTTCTCGCAGTTTCAACGCAGAACAAAATGAACGTGATAACCAACTTACGTAAAGATTACTAAACGTTCTTATTTCGCTATCAAATTGGTGCGAGACCAGCATCTTCGAAGTCCGTATCTTTAGACTTCATTTATCATGTTGTCACATTTACTCCTTTGATTGCGGAGCTTTAAATGGGAGTGATGTTTAAACAACAACAGTTGACACTTATCACACAAATGTTAGAATGATCAAAGAAAACCTAGGCAAAAACTTCAAGAGCTGAATCACTTCAGTAAAACAAACGATTTTTGCAACTGAGTGCCATTGAAAATGCCGTCAAAGTTTGTAATGTTTTTCGGAAATAATCACATCGTAAAACCCGATAGAGTTGAAATTGCCTGAACTGCATATATTTATAGTACTCAGCCAATAGTTAACTAAGCATTAAATTTAACTTAAGGGTTGTCCGATAACAAAATCCCTGCTTAACAAACTGTCTATTATAGGCATCTGTTAATTAGAATAATGAACTGGTCAACCAATTATGGCCACTAATTATGACCAATCAGAGCATTCCTAATTGGACGTATCCTCCAGTTATCACTTACCCTTCAACACCTTTGATTACACAATGCAAATTGGGTTGAATATGCTCGACTGTGAAGAAAAAGTTAACTAACATCAAGTAACGTAAAAAACTTGACACAAATTGGACCTTTATCACATCTATTCATTTAACATATGTTATGTCAAAAAACAATTATTACAACTATTTTTTATAATTTATATTTATAAAAATTCCTAAATATAAATTTTAAAATATTTATTTGAATTTGGCAATTTTTTGGCGATTACGGAATTACGTCAATTTCCGCTGCTGTAAAATGTGAACGCTTGAAGTGGACATAGGACGAGACACCTGTTATGTATTACCATATTTGAATAGTGAAGGACAATATTTAAACTTTATGTTTCGAAATGTTAACGATTTCATGAAGTTAACCGTGTACTTTTCTATTATTTGGAAAATATAGAAGAAAATACTTTTTATTTATTTGTGCAGAGAAAATTAAATTTGTCAAAGAGTGATTTTTGTTATTAAATTAAATTTGTCACTATCACTCAAATGTCATATCAACAAAATGTTTTTTATATAGTTTTACATTAAAAAAAATTTGATGAAATGTTAATTTCATGGACCATGGCATGTGCTTTATGTATCTAATTTGGATTTTTTCATTGTTTTTGTATAAGGAAAAATAAATTGTGCAAACAAGGTATAATATATGTAATAATATAAAGTATAATGTAAACAATCTACAATTAATTTTTTGAATTTATATTTTATATAAAACAAAAAATTATATTAATAAATTCGAGGCATGGTCTCAAAAACCAAGTACTGTATAAATTAAAAATATGAACTAAATTTTGTCATATTTAAGTTTTTTTTTCTTGCAAAACCAAAAATAAAATAATAATACATGTTCACGTAAAATAGTTTATATTTATTAAAGTTTTAATATTAAGTAATAATTGCATAGCAAGGTCAAGGTACTTGGAGAAGTGACACGTCGTCGTCTTAACTACACATTATCAATCACAAAAGGCCACACGTACATTAAAATGGAGAAGTGATCTCACTCGTGTGAGTTCAACAGATTGTTCATTATTTGACATTTTTTAACCACTTAAATTTTTCAAGCAACTACAATAAAAACCAATTATTAATAACAATCAATTCTTATCATATATTTAAAAAAAAAAAATTCATCACCATCTGAAAAAATAAATAAATAATCATACTTACAAAATTCGACTAGGACGAATTGATTCGTTTCAAGTATTGAGTCGAAATTTTTCTTGGTTAGCACGAGTACTCCCTCGTCGAGTTGAGCATCGTCGCAGTTGACCAGCGCAAGAAACGCTAAGTTTAACAGGATTAATAATTTCATCGTGTGATAAACTAAGGTACACACTGGGATTGTATTATAATGAATTCTGTTGTTATTGTTGTTCTTCGGTGATGAACCTCTCCTCCACCGCAGCCTGACAATCCGGGATGATGATGAAGAAGACCAAATTGGTGAAGGAAGAAACGTGGCAAAAAGATCGATATATTCACTGCGCTTGCGTATATACTCCGACGTCGAAGGCGTGTGGTGAGCTGATTGGTGCTTTAAAACACTTGTATTTTTTTTTTGTCAACCGGAACGACACTATGACCTTGACAGGAAGTGATGATGAACATGTGTGAGTGCTGTACGTACACTGGCTGCGTTTACGTTGAACGTTTTTGGCGCGAAAGCCGTCCAAAGACAGTCGATAACGTGCGTACGGTCTATGTGAGTTACAAGATTTATCGACGATGTTTGGATGGAATTTGCGCTAACAGCCTTCAAAGTGAACGCGTACAGTATTTAAATACTCTCATGCAACAGTGTAGGTGTAAGGCGGAAATTTACTTTTATTGCTTCATAAATCATAATATTGCTCGATTTGCTATTTAATTTGTCATATATTTGAATCTACAATAACATACTGTACAATACAGTAACACAAACACTGTACAATGGAAGGTTTTGAACTACTAAAGCGAGAATTTACACAACGAGCAGTTTCAAAAGTAACGTTGCTCATCTTATAACGAGCAAAATCCCGAGCACCAACATCGTTGTGACGCAATGCAAGAAAACTTTTGTATTGTTTATAATGAAAAAATGTGTTCACACAACGAGTTTTTCCTATAACGAGCATTGTGTGTCTTAATTAAACTCGTTGTATGAGGCTCGACTATGGTAATAACATAAAAATTTCACGGTATTTGATATAAATGCTATACTGTATATTTTTATGCCAAACCTTTATACAGGGTGTTCGAAAATTATCTTTTGTATTTACATCTGACAGTTGTAAAGATTATTTTCAGACCACTATATTCATACAGTATATAAAATAAAGCTGTGAATATAATACCAAAAATGCATATTCAACAAGATTAGTGTTGAAAAAATTAAAGTAAATATGACATTATTAAAAAAATTAGTCATACAGGGTGATTCAAAATGTTTTTACCACTTATATGGTACTTATATCAGTTTTAATATTTTTTTAACCACCTGATATAATATTACCATCTAGATACTGAAGCAATGAAAATAAAAAATAAGTCTATTGAAAATTTTAATATGTACTATAAAAAAAAATAAGTCCATTTTAATATGTACTATTATTTCATAGTCTATCGTAACTAAATAGAATTTTAAAATGTTAAAAGGTAAATCGACCTGCAACTGAATTTTATTGCACCATATGGCAATGATATTGGAGAACAAAAGAGTTTTATGTTTTCTCAATTAGCTATTCAAAATTGGAAACAAAGCTGCATCATATTTTTGTTTCTCTAACTTTATAACATTCGTTATATGTAAAACTTGTAGTTAATTAAAATATTATTATTATTATTTTTATTATTTTACACAGGTGATGGAAAAACACGAAACGGTTCTGTCCGATGTCCATCTATACACTGCTAATTGTACAGATTGCCAAAGAAGATTGTCTTTTGCTGGTCCTCAACATGACATTTCTACTGGTAGCGTAAAATGAATATTTAATAATAATAAAAAAAGTGTACAAAATTTAATGATGAGAAAATAAAAAGCGTGCAGTTTGTTTATACACTGAATTTTCAGTTATTTCTCGATTCCCTTTCAAACTGGACAAAAACGAGATGGAAACGGTCGATAGTGATCCCGAGATCGATGAAGATGGAGACAGAGTTGTAGTTAGGAAAAATTCATGTCAGAAAGTTATTTTAATAGGTAATTCGGGAAATCCAATGGGTAATTCTCATTTTGCGAGGATCACCTGTAAACAAGTGACTAACGTTGCACAGGTGTTTTCTCATTTGCAAAATATAATTTCAGAACACACGTTAGCAACGCCACTATCGCTTGTCGGGCTGCAGGCATGTAAAGATTACGTTTTATAATTTAAATTTATACAATCTGTGTACATTCACACCGATTATACAGGTGTTCCTAAAGCCACTCTACCACTCTAAATTTTGGCGAAGTAAGACAAAATTTCAAATACGTGTTTTGTAAATGTGTTTCTCAATGTATTCCAATCGTTCTGAGGTTTGTAGACGCATTAATGGTGCACGTCTTCAATGCAATAATTAGCTAAGATTTTTTGATTAATGTATGTATGCAAACAAATAAAAGTATCATCTTGTCATTGTAACCATTGAATTGGTGCACATCTACAATGTAATAATTAAAGTTTCAAGTTATTTATGTACGTAGGTTAAGTTTTATTTTGGTTCACTTTTGGTAAGTATACAAAAAATAGGCATCCATTTATTAAAACATTGAATTGAAATTTGCCTTATTTTGTGAAAATAAGGACTTTTAGGGACACCTTGTAGACATTAACTGTGTAACACATTATAGGTTTGGAACGGTGCCCTTTTACTAGGCGATTACATTCTTCATATCGGCGATACTCTGAAAAACAATGTAGTCTGCGAACTGGGTTCAGGGACTGGATTGTGCAGTATCGTGGCTGGATTGTTTGCCGAAACGGTGTTTTGTACAGGTTAGAATTTCATTGATTCTGTATTTTTTCAATATACAGTATCTCGATTTAAAACTACAGAACGCAATTCAACAAAGACATTAGAATTTCAATATCGCATAGCTTAGGTTTGAGCAGTGGATTAAGATGCTCGTAGTTTGAAACCGTTTTGGCAACATCATCAAGTTGGATTTTCTGAAAATTTTACAATTATTTCATTGTTTAGATTTAACTTTAAAAAACATGTGAATGATGAGTTAAGTTTGAATTTGTTAGATATATTTGGTGATCGTGTAACCAAAAACGTTTTGCAATTCTTTGAATGAGTAGACAAATTTGTACATGTGTAAAATGAATGGTGAATCGAAAACACATGCAGGTTTGTATGCTAACACATCATTGCTTAACTTTATACTGGAAATATAGTCTAATGTTGTAACATTCTGTATATTTATCTGTATTTATACAGATGTTGGACATAACGTATTGGAATTATGCCAAAGGAATATAGATAGGAATCTTCATTTGTTGACTGAAAATGAAAACTGCGAAACCAATTCTATTTTTGTTAAAGAACTCGACTGGCTGAAAGGAAATTTTTCTGATGAATCAGGTATCCTTAATACATATTACTGGAAATGTATAGAATTCAGCCATTCTATAGAATGCCAATCCTGATTTAGGCAATGTATGAAATTAGCATGCGAATAGTTGAATTTATTGCAAGAGTCTAGTTTAGGTTTCAATTTAGGCTAAGACGAAATGTTGTCAAATAGCTTAAATTACTTAATATAAATAGTTTTACACAAAACGGTATTTCATACTTTGCCAAAAGAAGCTAGGCATTGTATAGAATGCCTGGGGGATTCTATACACACATTGTGGTAGGTAACATATATTAAAAAAAATATTTTAGTATTTGCACAATTTGTGCTTTTTTTTTAGATAATCCATGGCATTTCTCAGAAGATGACAGACGTATCGCTAAACTTGCCACCATATATTTGGCGTCCGATGGTGAGTAGCACTTTAAATTTTTGGTACTTTTCTGTTATATGCCCAACCTGCTTTCGGCGTTTCTTGGGTTGGGTTTGAAAAGCTAACCTACCCCTCCAAACCCGTAACCAAAGCAAGATTACTTCTATACAAGTAATCTTGACCAAAGTAACCAACAAGTAGCATCAAAAGCAGGTTGGGCATATAACAGAAAAGTACCAAATTTTTCCTTAGAATTTTAAAATTGGGTTGAAATATTGTATACCTATTTACTTAACAAATTCTTTTTTTGACCTATTTCTTTGTTTTAATAACTAATTTTGTCTAGTTGTGTACGACGACGATCTGACCGACGCATTCTTCAATACAGTTTTGAATCTTTCTCAACATCGAAAGAGCTGCACTCTGTATATCAGTTTAGAGAAGCGGTAAGTTCAGCGTCAATTTAAAATAAAATTAAACTAGTATTAAAGTCTTACATGCTTCATAAAATCCTAAAAGTACAAACTCTATTTTGGTTCATTTTAGGTTAAACTTTACGTTAGAAGACTTGGATGTTGCTGCTCCGGCCTACGCACATTTTCAGACATGGTTAACAACGCTGGAAAATTCATCATTGCAATGGAAAATAGAAAAGATAGACAACAAATTCCCTCAACGTTTTCATTATGAAAGGACCAAATATTTGGTAATTTTTCTCATTCTATTCTTATTATACAGTGTGTTCCTAAACAGTCTACTACTCAAAATTTTAACTGCAGATGTTACACATCAACAGAGCAAGAAGTCCAACTGATACACATAATTTTTGTTTGGTTAGGAATTATGGAAGATTCAATTGGATTGAAGCACGTTCAAGATTTTTCAAATGGATAAGTTATTTTTTAATAAATTCTGTTAGTTACTAGAACTAGAATCCTTTAGAAATATTTCAATTGTGTCCTACCGTATCATCATCACTTCACCCACGTACGGGACTCCCAATTTATATTGACTTCTGAGGGGGAGGGGGCACACAAAATGACGTCCATGCAGTTGTCTTCAATTTTGTTCCAAGTCCATTCCTGGCAAAAGTAAATTATTCCATCCTGTTAATAATGATAATTTTTAACCAGAAATGAATTGACTACAATTTTTTAAAATAAAATAATTAAAGATCGCAACTTAACTTGATTTCAAATCAAATATTGAAAGCAAATCCTTCTTCCGAGAAAAAACCCAGTATCTTTAAAAAAATTTAGCACATGTCTAGGAAGCAGTCTATAATTACTTCAACAATTTTTTTTTTCAGGTAGATACTTTGATAAAATATTTACAAATTAATGACAACTTGTATGGGTGACACCTGTGACAAATCTGTCCACACTTGGACCAATGCCAAGGATCAATGATAAATAAGTCCACAACGAATAAATAATGTATATACCACAATCTTTGTACATTTTCGTGACAAAAAATATTACATCGCTAAACATGAAATACAGAAAAAAAATAGTTCCAAAAAAAAAAAGGAGTGGCTTGATATTCAAGCCTATTTCTTTATTCATTTATTTTACAAGAAACTATTGTAATTGTATATTTAAGTCTTCCTTCAAAATTGGCCATCAACAATATATAAAAAAAAATGTTCTTAGCAATTAAATCAAGACGACAAAATAAGGGGGGGGGGCCTCCTTCTTATACACATGACGACACCGAAAAACCTAAACAAATACAAAAATTCCTACTTA
Organism: Cryptops parisi; assembly: GCA_034695005.1. Classification (NCBI taxonomy): domain Eukaryota; kingdom Metazoa; phylum Arthropoda; class Chilopoda; order Scolopendromorpha; family Cryptopidae; genus Cryptops; species Cryptops parisi. The sequence goes on along the minus strand of JAQIWH010001463.1, from coordinate 3,925 downwards.
CGCTCTAAAGATTTACTTGATGGGTAAAACAGTGAAGGAACCCTTAACTCTACAAGCTTGGTTATTTCGTTTCCCACATATCGAGCAAAAAAGAAAATGTTCCATTTCCTGAAGAAAAATGGAGTCTTTAATGATGATAATAATAATAATTAGTAGCAACAAATATTCAGGTTGGTTTTTTGTTTATAAATTATGTTGTTATTTAGGCAACAAGTGGAACCTTCACTGTATGATTTTCTAGGTTGGCATTTTTCGTCATACAAAATAAAGAACCGTTCGTGTTAAATTTTCATTTTGACAATCAACCGCAGGTACAATACATGCCAATATTCTATACATATATATTTTATGATCCAGTTCATCTTGCAGAAATAAAAAATAATAATAATAATATAATACTGCTGGATCGTAAAAATAAAATAAAATGGCCAATAATATACGCAAGTTCTCGTTCAAAACAAGATTTACACCTTGATCGATAACAATTTGTATAAAAGTTTCTTGGCTTTGATTTAACCAAAGAAAGTCAACAAAACACTTTGCAAAACAAAAATTTCATATCATACATATATAGAGCTCAAATGTTTTCATTGAAACAACATCCACTTGTTAAAGCCAAAAAATTTAAATTATGGTGCATTGAATGCTACATTAATGTCGCTCACAAGACAAAAACGAAATCTACTTTTAGTTCCTTTATACACATATATTGCAAAATAAAGCAAAAAACCAAGATACGTGACCAACAACTAGTATAATTTTGGTTTCTAATTTCTTGCACTAGTCTCAACAAGTAATGATTTGCAATGGCCAAAATAAACTTAAGAAAATAAATAATAAAAGTAATTCATCTATGATAAACCAAATTGAGTTAATTGTCAGTTTCAGTTACTTGATAAGTCAAAACTTCTTTCACAAGTCGTTATACCTTTGACAAGTGGATGCTGTTGAGGTTTGGACATATACTAGAGTCGTACTGAAAGTCACGAGCATTAATTTTCTTCACAGAAAAATATTAGCAACTAGAACAATCTAAATTCATTTATTTACTTTTCCCCAGAAATCAGTCCAGGAAAATTTATTTTTGTTTCCCCCAATTTAAATCCGAAAAAAAAAAAAATTCTCCAACAGTGGACACAAACATCTTAATTTGACGATTTTCAAAGACCATAACTTTGCCAAAAATATTTTTGCAAACATTTAGATAACACAATAGTCGTGTTCATCACCATGCAGAAAACCTTCCAATTGAATTTCAAAGTTTTAAATTTTTTATACCAAACTTTCTGGAAAAATAACTCATTTATATATACCCAATTTCAAGTTCATACAGCAGCAGCATTGAATCAAGTTGGGAGACCGGTTCACAACTCCTCATCTGTCACTAGTCGAATGTAGTCCCTCCGTTTCCAAGGTAACCTAAGGTGTTGCTTTAGAAACAAGAAGACAAGCGAAAGGTGTGCTCAATCTGGGGCTCGTAACTGATTCAATGCTGCTTTAAAAAGTTGAAATCCAGTATATATTTTTTTTGTCAGTTTCAACATCTTTGTTTTTCAAATCATAATTAAATAAAAAGTCAAGCAGTGAGAACAGTAAACACAATCCATTTCTCACACATTTTATAAGCATGCAATAGGGTCAAAGATGTAAATTTGAATAATAAAAATTTAGCAGATCATCGTCAGTTGATCAATGACATGTAATCACCAATTTCGAATCGACTTTCTGTTCATAATTCAACAATTGCTCACAACTTTCAGTACACTCTTTGTACTAACCAATTCCAAGTATGGCAACTCAAAAGAGAAGAAAATGAATGTACAGATCAGTGATCACAAGGCCTTTAAACTTATTTTGATTGACAAAATTGTGCAAAATGAGCACATAACCTGGCAAGATGCAATTTTCAACATTGACGCGTTATCTTTTTTTTACTATTATTACCTTTTCGAGTTAAGTGCTACTAAGCGATTACGCAGTCCACATAGTTCGTTTTTTTTTTCCATGCAAAAAAACCAACTATGTCAAATAATCCCATTACAACTTTTTTTTTCATTGGACATACAACTTATTATACATTTAAGAAAATAAACAAACACAAAATACACAAAGAAAAACTATCAGCAAAAACGACACCGCAATATCTTGCACAATAATAAGTCGGGGAGAAAAAATGTAATTACAAAAACAAAACAAAAAATCTAACGAACACGAAGCGCACATGTATGAAAACGTCTCCAGGCACCTTCAGTAGAAAATGATTGGCAGTGGATTTTAGTTACTCGAAGGACTAGAGAATTTCAAATTGTTCTGTGCTTTTGCTCAAATATGGACACATTTATATAATAAAAAAAAAAAAAAAGGGGGGGGGCTAATGATAAATACGGGAAGTGTGTGTGTGTTTTTTCATGAGGATGATGGAAAAAAAAAAAAAAAAAAAACAAGCATCGTCACAAACAATGCTTTTGGATCTTTCCAGTTAAAACTTTTGCGCACATTCCGAACGCGCAAGACTAGAGCAAACTTTTTATTTTCTTCTCCCGCCGAATTTTTCTTCTTTTAATTCATCCGTATTGGAAGTGAGTTCACTACAGCGATGGCTGTTCCGTGGAAGCAGAAACAGTTCTGGCAGTGCATCGTTTTGTTTTTTGTTGCAATATGCTATAAATGATCCAACCATTTTTTAAAAATTAATTAAAAAAAAAAAAAATGACTGTAAACACCCTTTAAAAAAAATTAATTACAGTAATTAAAATACATCGACAGTGCACTAAAAAAAAAGATTCCTCCATGGAAATTCCTGCATACTCAACGCCCATAAAAAAAACAAACCATTATTCAGTGTTGTTGTTTTGATCGCAGTGTAGTGATTAGCCTAGTATCACGCACCATGATATAGTAGAAATATCTTCTTCTTCTTCCTTTGACTAAATCACAATTTTGGTCTAGTTGCAAGTCACACTTGGTTGGGATAAACTAAAAACTAATTTACACCAGTTTTAACTAGGAGGCTTTTCGGCTGGTATTGGTTCTCTATTATTCTGTTTCAACCTTTCACTTTGCTCGTCGTCCATGAGTTCTTGTAGCTGACGTATAGATTTGATCACTACTGCAGCACCGATGAGCCCAAAATCAAACATGCTGCACATGTGGAGCACAAAGTTCTTGTACATACGACGGCGAACGATTTCACGTCCGTGGCTTTCGACGAACATCACGCACGCCAAAGGAATTTGGCAATCTCCAACAAACCTGAAAAAAGATACGCATCACCGTGTCAACACACAACTGTCGGAGACATTATTGGAAACGACTCGTTGCACTCACCCATACTTCATGACATGAAGATTCCACATTTTCATTAAATCCTTTTCTCCTTCATTGACATCCGTGAACTCGTCTATCATCTGAAACCACAATCCCTTAACTGTTAATTCCCAGTTCCCTCTACGTTGACCAATCTATTTGTTAAGAAATCCTAACATTTATAACGCTTACCAATTTTGTTTTAGTTTGTAACCACTCAGGATCATTTTCACCCTCGCTGTCGTATTCAATTTCTTGAGGTCGAACAGGGTGACACGTTCCTGTATGATGATACAATCTGCAAAAAAATATAAAATAAATAATAATTAATAGTTGTAATCTAAGTGAAACTATGAACAAATATTGTAAATTTAAACTGTAACAAGTTAAAAAATCGAATCTGTACCTATTATGTCCCGTGATGTATGGACGAGGTCCATCATATTCAGAATCATCGGGCTCAAAAAATTCTGATAAGTTAGGAGGCAACCTCTTTGGTCTGGAAAACCACAAATCATCATCATCAGAACTAACAAGACAAAATTGAACCATTGACATTTATTGAACCGTCTCATTCGGATATTGAACATTAGAAAACTATTGTACACTTGAAACCACA